>JASCZW010014862.1:0-21898 GCA_034211315.2 Aedes japonicus
GGCGAGACAAGGGGTTGGGAAGGCTCAAGAAGCCAACCATCAGAACTGGTGGCTGCACGAACAAAGGCGAAAACCACTGGTGCAAATGAGGTTTAAATCCAAGATGCATGCCCACTATTAAGGAAAAACGATAAAAGACCACACAACAGGGTATTTTTTGAAAGAGCATGTTGGGCAAAACCTTAAGTATCTTTTAGTAAGGGAAGGTCCACACTATGTACCGCACAGTAAAAAGGGGACCAAAACATGACAATCCATACAAACAAATTTGAAGGTCCATACAAAAATGACAAATTGTGAGTTTAGGAGGTGACATAATTCATGAATAGTCCCAAATGCAAGATTTTAGTGATTCATACTTGTAAAGGGGAATCTTAGTAACCCGAAAAGAGCCCCTACAACTTATTAAAGGCAAAAATATATGTGTGCTGTAAAAGTAAGCTTAAATGATGATTTACCGAACAAATCTCTCTTCTGTCTATTATTTGACCACATTAAACGATCCTTACAAAGTTTATTCCTATGTACCTTGTCAACATAGGCAAAGCAGATAACCTTGCATGCAAGATACTACAACGCTAAGTATAAACTATATTTATTTTCTGAACTAGAAGTCGCATCATGGATTGCACGGCAGATTCAGCTGATACAAGATGTTCATTTACGTCCCAGTAGGATAAAATTTGAACTAAATGATGCCAAAAATGACTAACATCCTAGATGTCCAGATCTCGAGCTTGTACTTGACTTAATAAGATAAGATAAATCTGAACTAAACTTCTGAATCATCCGAAAGGCCTAGTTCACTGATCATCTTTGTTAGTGAACTCCAGCTTGCTACATGGCGTGGATCTTGAGCTCCGGATAGTGCAGGATGTTAATATAACACATTTCCTCCAACCCGAAATGACTGACAATGCATACCATTGTACTGTACCTGCAGGTATAAAGTAGATCCTAGTGAGAATCTTAGCCTCTTATCCAGTAGCTCCTAAGAGGCACGATCAGTATGGTAACTATTAAAAGATCGTGTAACTCAACTGACGGTGAGATCTTGCGTCGTACACCAAAATAAAAAAGCAAGAATGTAATGCAATTTCGCATGATTTGGTTTCATTTTCTTGTAATGGATCGCAACTTAGAGAAAATGGGCCATTGGTCGTAAGTAAAAAGAATGCAACACATCACCTGAAATTGAAATTGAATCAGAAAAATTCAATGTGTGAGGTTGCAGTGTATTAGTGTTATATAAGAATGGAGTCCGGAAATTCAATGGCCTACAAAAAGCGAACGCGATTCGCGCAACCGTGATTCGAACCGAGGCCGTCTGCGTTATGGTTTAACTTGTATCCATTCAGCCATTTTCACTAGATGAAAGCAACGGAACAAAAGTCCTACAGCTGCTTCTGATTGCTGAGGCACTTCCGCCGATACAGCAATGAAGCCAATGTCTCACACACACTTGCATAGCTTCGTTTATTTCATAAAGAAGGGCAAACTCGAAGAGAGGGATATCGAGTGCGATGACGATGCTGAAAATAAAAAGACACTGACAGCGGAAGTGCACAACAGGGTCACGAGCGTGCGCATTGCGTGGTATTGTTTCACCCATTTTGAAAAGTTGTTGACTGTTGAATAAAGATCCAACGGTTAAAGCTTGACTGTCAAGGTACCATAAGCACACAAAGTATAAATTGTTTCGAGGAATCTGCGTGCTGCCAACTACTTGCACACACACTTCAGCTTTCTTCGTTCATACCATAAAACGCTTTGTGGATCATGATGTGGAAAAATTGCCTTTTCTGAATCATGTGGATTTCTCATATAGTGTTGTAAAATTGCAATTGCATTTTTTGCCATCTTTTTCAACTTTTGGTGTATGCTGACAGGGAAGTGAGGCTGCCTTCCTTCAAAGGTACAGTCAATCTGAGCGTCGGTTTTCCATGTCAGTGGCGGCTCAAAACAGCGTCTGTTCTCCATGGTAGAAGCGCTGATCATCGTTCTCGTGCCAATGTGACTTTCTAAACAGCAGTGCACGATGGTCCTCCCCCCCACTGAGACAGGGGGGTTGGGGAAGGCCCAACGACGCCGCTTAGCAAAAAATTCAGTGTCACAAATAATACAGAAGACCAAATTTCGGACCAGTCGATCAAACGAGGCTAGGCGACGAGAAATGAGACTACGATTAGAAACCTCGGAACATGGAACTTGCAAATCGCTCTACTTTCACCGGCTACTATGGGATAATCTACGACGAACTTCAACCACATAACTTCGAAGTCGTGGCATTGGCAGAGAGGTTTGCTGGACAGGGCAGATGGTATGGAAAAGCGGGCATCAAGCGGCTACATTTTACCAGAGCTGTGGCCACACACGAGCTGGACACCGGCTTTGTAGTGCTGGGCAACGTCAACGGTGCAAAACGCTGAGGATCAAAGGACGATTCTTCAACCAAAGCATCATCAACGTACATTGTCCACACCGAGAACCCGATGACGAAAAAGAAGCCGTTCTTCATCTAGCAAGTAGCAAGTGCATGATGGCTGCCGCGTCATGCGGACGTGAAGAAGTCTTCATTGCCGACATGAAACGCTCAGGTAGGACGAGAGGCAATGTACTGGGCTTCGGTAATAGGACCTACCCAGCCTGTATGCCGTATCGGTCGATTACGGCCTACGTTGTCGTGTTCTGCGTCCTCCGCGTGGTTTAGTAGTTCCCGTAGCACTTCTTCCCCGTAAGGGCATCCACCGAGCTTCGCCTGGAGAGTCACCTGACCGGCGAAAAGAAAATCAAATCGACCACTGTTCTGTTCGACGGGAAATTCTTCTCCGATACTCATCAACGTTCGCACTTACCCGCTGAACGCCAGCCAGGCCTGGACCACCTGGTTGCAGTGATGTCTTCACTCAAAACTCTGGACGGTGTACAGCACGCGTCGAATCGGACGCGACGAACCGATATAGGGACACTACGACGCAACAGCTAGAAGCAGCCGCGCTCAACGGAAGCAACACGCCACCCAGCTTCTCTTGAGGATGTCTGAGATATTCGAGCCGCCATTGGTGGTACCGTAATAGGCACACCTGTGGTAGTGTATTCGTAGCGAACTCGAAAAAAATGACCGGTTTATTAGCGGATGCAGCGTAGTCAGAGAGAGGCGAGAACGCCAGCACGCGAGCAAATGTGGAACGATATAGACAGGCAATTTCTGAACAGGCAAAATTCTATTCTTCGAAGGAAAAGCGCCAGATGGAAAGATCGAGACCGCGAGGGTAATGGAAGCACTATACCGATACTAACGACACACGCAAATTCTCAGCGAGAAGGTAGAACAGCTCGCGCAAAGCATGCCACGTACTACAAACCAATATGTGCAGATACTCTGGAAGGAACATATCTTACAGCAGAGTGTAAGGTGATTGAAAGATGGAAGCAGTACTTCGACGAGCACCTCTCAACAGGAACATTACAGCGAACAAAAGAGGCACGGTAACGAAAGCAGCGCCAGAAGATGACAGCGATCCGGCGACCCCAACCCTTCAGGAAGTTGAGAGGGAAATTGGTCGGTTGAAGAAACAGCAAAGCTGCTGCGAGCGACCGACTCCCATGTGAGCTACTAAAGCTGCAGTGGTGAATCACTGGCCAGAGCCGCTGCAATTGCCAAGATTTGGGGAGAAGGAGATGTTGGATGGATGAGTTGATAGAAGTAGTAGCGTGTCCCATCTATAAAAAGGGCGACAAGCTGAATTGTGGAATTATTAGCAAATCGCGCCCTGAGCGCCACCTTAAAAGTTGATCTCCAAAACTTTATGCGTCGCCGCCTACTCACCAAATTGCAAAGGAGTTCCACTACGGATCAGATATTCTCGATTCGGCAAAGTGCTGCCGATGCTGGCGCGAATATAACGATGCCCACACACCATCTTTTTCATCTTTTTCAAATTAGCTTAGCAGATTACAATCGATCGAGACCAGCTATGGCGGATTGTGCGCGAACATGGTGATTCTCGAGAAACCGGACGCGGTTGATCAAAGCAACGATGGGATCGAGTGATGTAGTGTCGTCCGAGTGTCAGGGACGCTCTCGGAGTCCCAGTGAATCTTGTAGAGGATGTTGGCAAGGTGATGAATAGTCGTGTTTTGTTAAGCCCACCACCGCACTGGAGGTGTGGATTCGGAAGAACTGGGATAGACACAAGTGGCACAATCTTCAAGAAGTCTGGCCAACTATTTGGCCAGCTGTAGACTACGTTGATATCGCAGCACGTAACTTTAGGGGCGATGGTGGACACGTACATCGGACTTAAGGCTGAAGCTGGTGGTGGACCGGGCTTGTGGTCAATGCGTTGAAAACAAAACATATGAAAGGAAAGACTCGCTGGAGAAGACAATGTTTGCTCTCCTAGCCACGTGTATCTGGGCTCATTAGCGACCGCTAATAACGACACCAGCACCGTGAAATACAGAGACTGGCATTTTTTGGCTCGACAATTCTTGCCTACTTTTGGACTCCGATGGATTTCGCTAAGATTGAACAAAGTCCGCGAGGCTACAAGGAAGCTAACCATCTACAAGATATTATTTATACCGATAGTTTTCTACAGCTACAAAACATGAACATTTTTAGTGAAGGCGCAGTGTGCCATTATTGTCTTTGAACGGAAGGTGCTGCTGCGATGCGATCTACTAGGGATGTTGGATGAAGCTAGGAAGTTTTCCCATCTGCATCGAGTTGCGATTAGTTGCTGAAGAGAGACACTCCCATGGTACAAATTCGTGAAATCGGTCGACTACGACGGGCCTGGGCATGTCGTAAGAATGTTGTGATGACAGCCCTGCTAAAATAGTTCGGCAACGAACTGCGACGGGTATATAAGTAGCGAAGAGGCACGCAACGAGAAAGATGGACTGGATCAAGTAGAAAGCGGATCATGAACTCTCCACAGCCAGCGAGGCTATGCAGGTGCAAACGCATGGACCTGATTACAATGTGGAGACAACTACCTTGTGCACAGCAGGGCATTTTTTGGCGCTCAGTCTGACTGGACTTAGACTTGGAGCCACCAACCCGGTGATCTTGATGTACTATACCGGTACACAAAATACCGTACCGATTTTAGTTTCTCGCAATCGAACCCTTGGTATAATATAGCCAAACATCGACGTAGTCCTCTGTAACCAACATAGAAGATCAAACACGAGTAAGAACAGTCAGCAACAATAAATACCGTTATTGAAGAGAACAACTCTTAAATAATTTTGGCTTTGACCACCATTACAAGAATGTCATGTCGAAAAGCAGAGGATGTGGCATTTTGGCCGGACATAGCTCGGTTTACTATGCAGCAAAATGGTCATTGGAGATCAGTGTCCTGAACATCACTATGGTGAACCAAGAAGCAGTGAACCATCTGAACGTTCAGCAAGCTGCAGCCAATCGAGAATTTCAGCCCAGCCTCAAACTGCCCAGGATCTATTCCAATTTGCTTGGCCAAACCCGAGAGGCACCTCAATATGTTAAACGATCAAATTGATATGATGTGAGAAGGAGATGTTCGCTAATCACCATGAGGCCCCAAAAGTGGACAGTTATGTTGGGGTGATCATGGCTCGTTTACTACTAATAGCTTGTGATGGTCTGGCGAGTTGCAAATGAACACACTTGTTGCCCTACATGGAGAGAGAAACTCTCTCATTTTGGGTTTATTTATGCCACATAACTTCTGGGATTTTTACTAAAAATTTTCCTCTCGTCATCTCTGACCGAGAGACAGCGGAGAGAAATACCGTAAAGTGGTGTTGATACTGGTCCCAGCCAGTGGGTTAAAAGGTTCCTCCATTATACAAACACATAACACCCATTATTACAGGCATAACAATTATAAGGTATGTAAATCGCACAGCGCTGCCATCGGAAAAATATCAAAGCTGGATGACCGTTATACCGTGAGAAGATAAAAAAGCAAAGATGATAAAATATAACGTTAGCATAAATGAAACAGCGCAGCGCAGCAGGCAGAAGGCATCAGCGAGATGTGGTGGACACAAAACTGGAGAAAAACAAGAACGAGAAGATAAATGAAAGTAATGAAAAGGCAGGGGAATGAAACATAAAGAAAAAGAAACAAGTATACGCAAAGGGACAACGACAAGGGCGAGTAAAAGATAGAAGAAACAGTAACTAAGAAAGAAACAACCGGAACAGACACAGAAAAAAATAATTAATTTTAACAAGCGTGTGAAATATCCCCTCGTTTAAATCCAAGCTAAAGGAGGAGTAGACAACGAAATTGTTTGCAACTTTTCATGTGCCCATACAACAATATTGGCAATCTTTCATACAACAGGCTGGATTCAGGCGTTATCTGGCTTAAATTTACATGTAATATCCCATTATTGTCTGGCAAATCAGCGTTCCCTTTATGTGCATTAGATAACGCAGAAAATTCAATGTTTCTTTTTATCTGTGGATCATTAGAAAATCTATGAAGCAAGAAACGGGAAGAATCAAAGAAAACATAAGAAGACCGAAGTAACTACAATCGAAGACAGACTATTGAACACTGATCCGACATGAACGCACCCTTGGTGTTAAAAGCCGTAACTGAAACTTAAGAAAAAAGGTAAGAAAACAGAAAATTTTTTCTGTTGCTTAAAATTTTAAAAATGTATTGTATTGTTGCTCTAAACATGTTTAAAAAGTTGAGCGCAAAATTATCTTCACTACCTTGCAGTAAAAATCATTTCGACTGCAGGTAAATTATAAAAACAGTCACTACGTATCACATCCGATAATTTTTCAGCCCTGCCACCCTTCGCTGCTGCTCCGTATGTGATCACGTGGAAAATTACATTTCTGAACTGTCAATATTTATTCTGAGAAGAGAATTTTCCCTCGAACCAGTGTCGACCGAATTTTATGACTTTTCGCATGTCTATTATCGATAACTTTCTACCCCTACCCTTAATTGGAACCGACATGATCCCAAAATAGCTTTCTTCAACCGAAATCACGTCTACAAAGTCTGGAAATCCCATCAGCTGTCAGACCGGATGACATCGTCGGAGAAAAAGTAATCTTCCTGTTCTCTCGGAAGGTAAATGAATGGCTTTCGAAACCAGAAAACCGACCGAGCATCGTCGTCACACGTTCGATATCAAAATCATGGAAAATGAAAGCGAAAACCAAATGCCTCATTTCGCATCCACCGTCGCGACGCCCACCGTTGGTCTTGCCCTCTCGCCCTTCTTTGCAAATAGACACGTGGCACAATTGGCTCATTGATGTAGTCAAAGGAAGCTGCCTCCCAGTTGACGGTTGATGATGTTGATGGCGTTGCCAAAAGGCGGAGTGGCACCGACAGGTTCGTCATAAGTATAAAGTTTTATTGGAAAACCACATGTAGGATCATAAAACTTTCTGTCACCCGGAGCGTACTCGTCGTCGTTGTCAGTAAGTCTCATCCCCGTAGTACATCTTCTCGGACAGTGTACTGAACGCGTGTGCACGGGAGTTTGTGTTTCAATGTGTATGTGTCTTGTCGCAGCATGCGGTGAATGAAAATTGCTTTTTATTGATGGGAGTTTTGCAGTTCTCGGTTGGGCCCGGGTGCGCGCATTATGCGTGACTTCCGAAAAGGATCATGCATTTACATGAACATGCAATGTTAGGATGTAACGAAAATGGGATTTTTATCTTTTCTCATCTCGACGGGGTACATTTGATCTGACGCCAGCATGCTCGCTAGTGTAACAATGGGTTTAATAAAGCACCAAATTACCCTTTTGATGATGTGGTTTTCGACTCCTTTTTTATCGAGTTGGGATCTGTCACGCTCTCCGAAAGGTTAAGATTAAGGTGAATTAGCTTCCCAGTAATGCTTAGGACAATGAAGCAACAATTTAAGGCTCGGTAGGTTGAAGGTTGTTCGAAGTGTTTGACATTTTTGATTCTCAGTTTCCCTTCAGAAAGCTTCCGCTTCATCACAATCCAATATCTCTCGATTGGAGGGACAATTTGGCGGATTGGCGGTTTTTTAAACCAAATTCACTTGATTTTATTCGTACCACTCCATCACAGTTTAAGCATAATTGCATGATGCCAAACCTTTCAAGAAGAGTTTGAAATTTTTAAGAAAATCCTTCTGGTAAATCTCCTTCTTGATTGTGCCTGTAGTGCCGAAGGATTTGCTCTTTCTGCCGCTCGTGCAAATTGCTTGCCAAACAATTTGGGGAATTGCGATGACTTCTTCGTCCTGAAACGCTCAGCAGTTACATATCTGGCCATAGCAGATTAGAAAACCAGCCCTGTAAGCTGCTACAAATCCTCCAGGGTATGAGTGTTATCGTCCATAATAACGCAGGAAAACTTCGTCGAATATTCGCAGAACAAACGTCGAGCTCGTGAGTTTGCTGTCAAGTTCTGTTTGGCACCGCGATTTTGAACTGTTTTTTCTTGGTACGAATTTAGTTCAAAACACTAAGGTGTCCGAATTAATGAGCATGCAGACCTTATTTGTTATTCTTTTTCCACTTGCTTTTCAATAAAATTAATGAACGGCTTGCATGTTTACGAGAACAATACCAAAGTAACACACCGGTTCTATAAGACTGAGTTCAGTTAAAGCTCGTATCACTTGAAAACTGGACGCACCGCTTATTTTTTACAGCAATATTCGCGTTGGTCAACAGATCGTTTGAATTTTTCCTCTTCTAGTAGTGAAATGTTTGTAGCAAATTGCAAAATCACTCTTTCAACAGTGAGTAGCGTTTCGGCACGTTTTCGGAATCGGTTGACTCTCGATCGGAAACCAGAATCTGGCGGCAAGCGGAAGGACAACTTCAAATCTCAGCGAGATGCAGTGCTTCGGCTGATTGAACCAAACATTTTCATCCAATATGTAACTAAAAAGGTCAAAACGTCGTATTCTTCCGTTTTTAGAAGTGAAGAAAGCGGCAGGATATAGGTTGTTCATGGTAATAGAAATGTCAAACAGGAACGAGAAGTAAGAAATCAGTTCGAAAACAAGAGCGCGTAAGATGTACGAAAAATTTGCTGACAAAATGTGACTGCGTGGTTATAGATGATGAAACAAACGTCAACGCAGGCTTCAAGCGGCTTTCTGGTCTTGAGTTTTATACCGCACTACAGCGTCAACCTTACCGACGATCATTTTAAATCCAAAAAGTTGTGGAAATTCTCTGAAAGTACATGGTTTGGCAAGCTATTTGTAGTTGAGGTTTTAATAACAAAATCTTCAAAACTACATGTAAAGGGTGTTCACAGTTAAATTGCATCACTTTCAATAAGCTGTAACATGTCGCCGTTTGGGTTGATTTCGAAATTTTGAGTGAAATGACCTCAGCGTGTATTGTTCACACTGCGTGAGTTTCATTGTGAAATGTGTTGTAGTTTCTAAAACGGAGTCGAAGATCATCGGAAAGATCTTGAAAATTCACCAGTCTACAGTGTCTCGTGTCATAAAACATTTCGGGGAACGTTTAACTGTTGATCGGAAGAAGGTGAGTGGTAGAAAAAGTGTTCCGTACTGCGTGAAGAATCACGAGCGAGTGGTTGCTGCCTTTAAACGCAAACTCAACTGTTCCGTTCGAGATGTCGCGAAAAAGCTGCACTTGATCAAAACTGTCCAATTGCCAATTGCAAAATATTGAGCTATTATGAAGCACGAACTTTGTAAGCATTCTAAAGTTGTCACTACAGAACAGGGAATGTTGAAGTCATGGTTGAAAAAATGTCGATTCAAGCGTTGTACAAAATCTTATGCGGGGTATTAAGAAGAAAGTTCGGGATTTTGGATTTGGTAAAGAAATACAGTGAAATACAAATACCTAAACCAAGATTATACATTGTATTTTATTCCCTGAATATATCATGACAATCAATTGAGAGGCTTGGTTTTGAGGACGAGTTTGAAGTGATGCAATTTAACTGTGGACACCCTTTACTCTCACTTGCACTATACTAATGTTAAAATGTCCGGAAAATCGGATGGTGATGGTCTTGCTTAGGTTTGACCTTACGAAATGGTCGTTACTTACTTACTTATGCTGGTCCACTTATGCGTCACGATATTTCAGTTCCTCGAATGTCCCACAATTCCAAGGTCTTGCTCCACTTGGTTTAACCACCTAGCCCACTGCGCTCTTCTGCGTTCTATACCGGTCAGATTCGAGGCAAACACCATTTTTGCAGGGTTGTTGAAATGGTCCATTTAACCCGATTTCTTCTCAAACTTGAAAAATAAAACTCATGTGGCTTAGAAGACTGTCATTTTAACACTAGTTTTATTCGAAGATTTTCATCTCATCAATAAGGTACAGTATGAAAAAAAAAGCTTATTCAAATGAACATCGACTTCAAAAGTTTGCTCAACAACGCATTATTGTCTTAGCTTCCATCAGAATCGGTCTTCAGCATCGTCTACGGTCGCATTATTATTTACGTAATGATATCCCATCTTCGAAACCGCATAGTGTATGAGATTATTATGAAGGGAAATTTGGTAAAATGGACCATTTTCTGAAGTCAACCCTAAACGAGACCATCGTCATTCGATTTTCCTGACATTTTTACATCAGAACAGTGCAAGTTAGAGTAATATTACTGCCGCCAATCTTGAAAATCGCATGGTATATGAGTTTATACATGTATGAGGGAAGATCGGGTTAAGATGGACCACTTCCTGGTATTCGAGCAAAGTAAAATTTGTTCCATTTCATTTTGCAGCTTTTTCTGCAACTATGCAGTGCACTTGGGTTCAATATAGTAGCACCGAGTTGAATTTTCAGGTAATAATTCTAGTTTGCCTCCAATATGAGGGGAGAATCAGGCAAAATGGGATACATACTGTGGTCAACTCTAATTGAGATCAACACCATTCGATTTCCGGTATTTTGAGCTAGGACTTACGTTTCTCTTTTCTATTCCTGTATAGGTGCGCCGTTCTAAAATGTCTGAAATCGGAAGTGTTACGCAAGTTTGGAGATTTTGAACGATAATATCTCCTCTCTGGCCCACCGAAATTTAACGAAAAGTATTTCATTCGAAAGGTAGAACATCAAAGCTGAATCCCCGTTGCTAACTTAGTTCACTATATAGTTAAACTGAGCATGAGCATGAGCATGATTGACCGCCCGAGGTTGCTACTCCGTTATTGCCAGATCAGCTGTTACTACACAAAGAACCAAAAGATGATGCTTGGGACTAGCATACATCCTCAATGTGTAAAAACTGGTGATCTTAAACTAAGGCAATACCGGCGCCGACCTCGTCCGAATGCAGGTCAAGTAGGGAATGGGTAGGAATATGTTGACGTGATACTCGCTTTGTTGGAAGCCGAGAAATCCTCTGCACTTTCACGAGAAATCACTAGGATGTTGGATAAAATGATTGGGTTTGCAGCTGGATCCGTTTTGGTAAACGGTGTACTGAATTCAACTGACTTCGGCAGCGAATAACGGGTGGCAACTAAAATTTTAGAATTTCTTTCTCAAGCTGTCATAAAATGACAAACATAGTTGAAGAAGATCTGATTTATTCAAATAAAAGATACATTGTCCATTGTTGAAAAAAAACTAGTGAACATTTGAAAACGGTCCGTAATCGGATGTTCGGCGAAGCTTCCGTTTGATGTCGGAACAGGAGCGTTGTACGGCCTCCATGTCAACTTTGCGAATGCATCTCTTGATTCTACCAATCAACTGTTTGCAATTCGTGGCTTTCCAGTTATTTTTGTACACCAAGGAACTCAAAACCCCGAAGAAATCTTCGATTGGGCGACACTGAGGCAGATTTGTCGGGTTGTGGTTTTTGGGTACAAATGGGATCGAATGGGTATTCAGGAACGATTGTGTTTTTATGGCGTAATGCGTTGACACTTTATCCGGCCAAAACATGTATTGTACATCAGCATGATGTTTTTGTAGAAACGGGATCAAAATTTTCTTCAAACATTCGTTCTGGTACACATCTTGATTGATTGCCAAACCAGAGGGCTTGAACCATGGCTTAGAAATGCCTTTCTCGGAAATGGCAATGTACAGCATCACTTTCTGTTCAAACTTATGTTTAAACTTATATTTTATGTTCAGAGGTGTAGTAGAACTATCCGTTGAATAGTATCGATCGTTTCCGGGAATCTGCGTATTCGAAAGAGGGAAGTAGCTTTCGTCGTCCAAAACAAAACTTTTTCCGGAATAATTTTTAATCAACCAACGGCATTGGGATTTCAGCGTTGAAATCTGTGCATCAATATATTCCGGGGCTCGTGTCTTCTTTCGGCACTTTATTCCGACTCTTTTCAATGCTTTGCAGATGTACTGGTGAGAACAGTTGAACTTTTTTGCGGCATCCCGTTGGCTCAGTGAATCCTTGTTGTTGAAGGCACGAGAAAGAGAACGAAGTCCTTTTGCGTCCATAATTTTGGCTGGTCTTCCACTACCTTGCTTGCGAGCAGTTGTTGGGGATCTTAGGATATGGTAAACAGTCGAAGTCGCAACATTTTTGCTTTTAAAATGTTGTACCGTATACGTTTTGCCGAGATTTCTGTGCAGTTCGTAGAACTGTACAACGCGCTCGCGAAATACTTCTTGTTTTGACGGCATTTTGAACAAAACTGAGCAAGCATAAGCAAAACGGAAAATACTAGCAGAAAGAGGAGAGAAAGAGCTAACGTATACACACTCTTATTTCTCTCTGAGCTCGTTTGTTGTTGAGCATAGAGGCCTCGAAAAAATTCCAAAATTTTAATTGCCACCCGTTAAGATATTTAACTACGTTCCCGATTTATGTACAGAGATGCACATTAAAGCTATTTAAATTTTGGCACCGATTTAAACCAACAGTAATGATGCTGTTGGGGCCAATCACAAGTGTGGGTGGTTTATTTCAATGGAATACAAGAATACGTTAAGAACATCGAGTTTGAGGACCGATTTAAACCAACAGTAAGGATGCTGTTGGGACCACTCACAAGTGTGGGTGGTTAATTTCAATGGAATTAAAAAGTATTTAAATGAAAAATTTCATAACGCACAAAGATATTGCTCGAAAATAAGTTCAAATTTGCACCATGCTCTGATTGGTTCATACTGCAAGCTACTATAAAACATGTGGGAACGACCGAGCAACCATCAGTTCTCACCGCCCTTAAAAACAAGAAAATCAAAACCATCCCACGTCACTTGCAGCTGGCCATCCGCAACGACAAGGAGCTGAACAATCGTTTCTTCGGTGTGACCATTTCACAGAGTGGTGTCCTGTCAAACGTCCTGCAGTCCAAGAAGACTGAGAAGAAAATTTCAATCGCGAACCATGTTCCCTCCGTAAACACAGGATCCATTTAAAAACTTACAAACACGTTGGAAATTCTACAAACAAACTATTATTAACAGTTAATACGAGCCTAACTGCAGTTTCTAAAAAAAATCGTTTAGAAACCATAGTAAATCCTCACACACATAGGGTTTCATGGTTCTTTAGACAGAATAAAATATAGTAAAAATTGATTTATTCGATGACATCAATTTCTTTACATCAACAAGCAGTCCTACGTCAATTTTGCAGGTCTGTCACTAAGATAACTCACCATTTTGTTTTTTTTAAATAAGAAAGATCTATTGTTTAGGACTCCTATCCTTGGACGTCCAAATTAATGTTGGCCAATGTGCGTTGTTGACATTCTCATTTTACGACATTCCGATTTTTCAAAAGTTACAGTGATTTGAAAGTGTCCGGATTAATGTTGATACAGACCTTATTTATTATTCTTTTACCACTTGCTTTTCAATAGAAGTAATGAACTGCTTGCTCCTTTACGAGAACTATACCAAAGTAGCTCGCTGATTGTAACCAGTTGAAGATACTTCCATAAGACTGAATTCTGTTGAAGCTCGTATCACTTCAAAACTAGACGCGCTGCTTATTTTTTACAGCGCTATTTGTATTCGATTCTCGAAAGTTGTCAGCAGATTGTTTGAATCTCTCCACTTCTAATGTTGAAATTTTGGTTAGGAGTCATCACGATTTGAAACAGTTGTAACAAATGGAAGCGTATCCGCCCTAACACAATGAAAGCGGAAGCGGAACGGCAACGTTAGCGGAAAAGCCCGATCTGAATAAGCGTGCTTGTCGGATAGAAAACAGAGTAGATCCAAGCCGACACATCGAAGTTATTTGCAACAACTGTCAAACTTTCCGTTGCCGTTCCGTATGCCGCCCACATTGTGTTTGGGCCATAAGTCTACCGTGTGCAGTGTCGACAAAAGTTTCCGTGTGGGTCATTCCATATCAAGTGACTCTTCGATTCGAACCAAAATTGGCTGATATACTTGTTCTATGCTATGAATAAAATATAAATAATAATAAGTTGAAGACCAATAATTACCAATAATTAATAAATAATAATAAGTTCTAGACCAGTCAATGAACCCCTCGACCCATGGGCTGCTCCATTTTTTTTAGATTTTTGAAAAGTCTATATTTTGTTTTTCGAATATCTCGATGAGCTACAAACAATGTCAGACATCGTGACATGCCGTTCCATTTCATTTTTATTTTTTCAGAAAGTTAGATAAACTTTTAGCTTGATGATTGGACTGACAAAGAAGTAAATAAAAGTCATGAATAATGTTTCGAAAACAAATTAAAAAAAAAGTATGATGGCAACACTGGAGATGTTTCTCTAGGTGTCTGTTTCCACTGGTATGCGGCTGCGGAATCCGAATTTGGATCTGGTTATAACCAATTGCTAGAACAATTACCTATTGTCATTGTTATTACACGCATTTTCAGAGAGAATTTACACTATTTTTACGTTTTATTTCATGGAATATATAACTATTAATATTTAAAAGTGAATATCTCCATGACGGAGCAAACTGTTTTTCCTCGATAAGTGTTTCTTATTTTAAAAAGTCTGCTGAACATATTGGTGCTTTAAAAATTGTAAAAAAGTGGGGGCATTTTGAGAAAAACGCATGGCAAGACTTCAATTGTAGAAATAATAATGTTGGCAACACTGTCAAAATATTTGATAGCAAATTAAATTTCCTTTAATAAAAAGCACCCGATATTGTTTGTAGCTTTTAAAGTCATTGAGATATTCAAAAAACAAAAATCTCAAAAAATAGGGGCAGGCAATGGGTAGAGGGGTTCACCGATTACTCCAAAACTTTGGATTTTCGATTAATAGCCTATAACAAGCATATCAGCCAATTTGAGTACCAATCCAAGTGCATTTCTCCGGTTACTTGATATGGAATGACCCGTGTGTGGAAAACTATTGTTCAGTAGGCAAGAACATTCAGCGCCTTTGCGGAACTTTCGATCGGCAACTGTGTTGGAAGGTATTGAGAACAATTAGAGGAAACCGAGGACTTTTGGATGGCGGCATTGACATGAAATACAACTCCAAAAAAAGCACCGTCCGGAGGATCTATCCACCTAAACGTTTATGACCTCAAGCAACCAAACAATCGAAGCACTGAAGCAAGCAAGCAAACACTTAAACAGAACCAAATGGCCAAAACACGTAAAAAGAGGATTTTGTGAGATAATAAGTGTATTGAAAAATAGTTATCAACAGTTGGTACGGAATACATGTGTATTCGTATTACGTTTGGTTCACTCGTTAAAAAGTCTTGTTCGGTGCGTTTCTTTGCATTTTCAAAGTGATTGAGAGTGCTTGAAAAATATGGCGAGTGGTACATCCTTATGGATCTGCCGAGATCTGGACAAATACCAGGTTCCAGCGATTCCGATTTGGAGCAAAAAGTGGACGATAATTTTCAGGAGATTCTACCCGTGATTTGGCCAAGAAATACAGGACTAGCAACGGGATGATAAAGCGGATTAAGAAATCAAAAATGATTTGTAAACATATCCCCAGTAACATTGCCAAAACCATACAGCTTTATTAGGTTTTATTAAAGTTTTATAAAAGCCACTAGAAATCAATTCGGTTTTATTATGCCAACAGGTTTGAAATTTAAACAGGCTTATAAGAACCTACACAGCTTCTTTAAAGTGAACTTAAAACCTTGACTTTTAAAATTCTTGTTACTCCTATCGAAGGTTTTATTTTGATTTTATAAACTCATAAAATGCTGTTTTAAAATGCCGTTTTAGGACTCATTCCTATTATCTTATTATGGTCAGTTGAAAAAGCATTTCAAAACCATTTTGCCTCCAGTAAATGTATTAAACGGAAAATTGGCATTGAGGAAAGCTACCAAATGACCAGATAGTTTTATAGTAGCCATTGCTAAGATAAATTGGCTTTTTGGCAAAACCGCGATTTTTTCCAATCGCCATATTGAAATATATTGAAGAATTGAAATGAGGAAAAAAAATACACCAAATTTTAAATGTAATACAATTGCACTGTAGATCAAAGAACAACTTCGGTATTCTTTTAATAACCTCATGGAATTCCATCAAACTTTGAGGAGTTTCATGATTAATTTATCGAATATATTTCTTTCAATTTTGTTTTTGTTGTTGTAAACCCGCATAATTTCCGAGGCGCATTAATTTTCGGCTCTTATCGTGCCAATATTCACCATAAAATTAAAAGCGCATATGATTTGGAGCATGATACGCTATGAAAAACTCAATTTGTTTTGGATATTTTTCTATCAAACATAATTTCTCGCAACACTAGAACTTTTTTCTTAGCCATTATTTACTGTTGAATGAATCAGAAGAGCAGAGAATCGAACAAAGCAGAACAACAAAAACCAACCACGATATCGCCGTGAAGTTTGACAGCTGTGGCCATTTGGCCCTATGCTGGTTTTGATGGCGGCCAATAGGTTTTATGATGGTTCTCAAGTGGTCATAACATCTTTCACTAGAACATTTTCAAAATCTTTATGGTCTTAGAAAGGTTTTATTAATTTGTTTTCACAACCGTCTATAGAGTGGGCCACTTTGTACACATTTCGGCTTTAAAGATGCATAGAGGAGGTGTTGGTGGACAAAACAGTTTTGACTGTAGTTTCATCAACAAAGCCGGGAGGAGTGCTATACGGCTGGAATACAAGTGAAATTGTTTGTGGCGAACCAGCTCCAGGAGGGCTGAAAGCCACTCTATTAAAGCTACAAAAAAAAAACTGAAATTGTTACTTGGGCACGTTTGGACGACATTCGCCGATCCTGTCGCATTTTATTCGCCGTGCTGTTGAAAGACGTAATGATCCCTCCCATAGGGGTTCCGAAGTTCTGGGGCCACAACCTTCTCCAGAACCTCGGTCTTATATTACGCAGCGTTGATTTTCACGTTTTTCTCGATAAACACCCGTTGGTGCTTCCCACGCCTAAATACGGCCCCCAAACCATTACCGACGCTGTGCTCTGGGATGTTGATGAGGGACGACAGGATGCAGGGCAACGTCAGCATCCACAGCCGAGCATTCTGGACATTGTGCGACTGTAGCAAGACAAAGAGTTTCTCATCTGAAAACACGAACTCCTGACCTGCGTGCTGCGAAAGTATCAGTTTAGCTTTGTCCAGTCTCTTCTTCGTTGTACCCTCCGTTACCCTGTGAACCTTATGTTTCTTGTACGGCTTGTATCCCAGGTCCTTTGTCATGATGGTGAGGGTACTCCCGATCGAGACATCCAGGTCAGAAGCGGTAGTCCCGATCGACCGGTTCATTTTTCGACGAATCCGCTCCCTTTCCACTTTGATGGCTGCAGGCTTCCTCGCCGAACGCGGCAGACTGGATTTCGCATGGTCCTTGGCCAAACCCGTCTCCCGGTACCGACGGTTGGAGGTATGGATAACATTCCGCTTCATTCCGGGGGATTTTAAGCGCAAGGACGCTCATATCTCGCAAATAACTTTACTACGAAGTTACGGTACTCTTTCATCGTGTGCGGTAAACAAACAACAAATAACAGCAGGTCAACACCGTGTGCGTCAATTAGCCTATACATGAGGCTAAAGCTGACACTAATATCAACACAAAGAATGCACATGATGCGCACCCACACAACGATAAAAAATTGTATTCGAACTTATTGAACACCCAACGGAAGTGTCGTGCTAATATGAGGGCCCAAAAGCTGTACAATTGTATTTTGGAAAATCTCTCCCAGTGTGTTTGGATGGACGACGAAACGAACGTGAAAGAGGATTCCTGAACACTGCCGGGACCTCAATTCTAAGCTAAATTGGTTGGAGAGAGTGTCTCAATTGCAGATAAGCCTCGTGTGTCAAGCAATTTTGACATGTGGCTGACGATCTTTCATTTCCTACACCAAAGGAACAATGAATGCAACTCTTTCTCTGTCTAAAGGACGAATCTCGATTTTTCGTTGAAAAATATATCAACCCATAAAACTGTCCCCAAGTGCGACCACTCGATCGCTACTAGGCAATCGTAAAGCAGAACCGCAGAAAAACAGGTACAATGGCTCAAAGCATGTAAGACTTCAATAAAAACTGGTCAGCAGCTTCCAGGAAGTGCAGAAAAACCACTATGTATTGATTTGTATTGATCTTAAAATAGTATTAATCTTAAAATAGAAAGAATTAAAAAAATATATATATTAGAAGTTTAACTTAATAATTCTTTGTGTATACATTCACAGATTCTATTCAGTATCGAACAGCATCGACGACGTACATGGCCTTTTCAATGATAATCAAACAAAAACTGAAGTTAAAGTAAACATCACAGTCCCACTTACCGAACATATTAATTCAAGGTTTTGAAAAATCCAATATATCCAGTGAATTACCTGAAAGAGATCAGAAAAGAAAAAAAATTATCATACTATTACAAGATCATTGCTATTCATTGAACAACAATGAATACCACTAGGTCGTACATTTCTCCTAGTTTTTTCATCAGTATTCAGGCTATTCCGAAAACCGTCATAGTACCGGATTCTAAGGTTGTAGTACTGGGGTGAGTTCGTTGCGCCAGGGAAGGTGGACAAAATGGGTTTCGATTCAAAAGATACCATGGGATTTATCGAATTTCGTGACTTGGGCGACGAGTTAGGTCCTAGTTCCACCTTGCAACTGGCCATATTCAAATCATTACCAGAACATGGCTTGTGACATATCAAACTTCATAATTTTACCTATCTAGATCATCGGAGGACATTCTGGCCTGTTTCAAATAAAATGAACTATTTATTTGTAAATGAATACTACGTTTACGTGTACTTACTTATCTTTTGCATGGGATGTGGTTATTTGGTTTGAATAGGATGAGTGATAATGATGGAAGACTGAAATTGGTGCCCTGCCAGAGAAGTGCTCTACTCAACTAAAGCCTGTCCACGTTAAATTTCGGACACTTTTCTTTCAGTGTAGATTTTGATTTATTCTACGGATCAATGAAATGTTTAACTTATATGACAGCTGAAATTCTCCTCTCTATTTCGAGGTACAACATGGTTACATTCTTGTTACATTCAGTAAAATTGCGTCGAATCAAGTGAAGCAGTCGCAAACGCATTTTCTACAAACGGCATCAAAATTTGAATATCGGTAAGCGATCTTGCCAAGAAACTAAAACTACCGAAAAGTACCCTGTTTTGTGTAAGTAAATCATTTGAGCACTGTTTGACTATAGATCGGAAGGTTGGAAGTAGAACAAATCGAAAAAGTCCCGATAAATGGACAAGCACGTGGTGGCCATCATTGAGGAAACTTCCAATCTCTCTGTGCGAAATGTGGCTCGCAATGTTGAAAAGTCAAAATCATCCGTACAAAAAGTAAAGTAGAGACAAGAACTGAAGACTTACAAATTAAAAAAAGTGCCCAACTGTGATGACAAGCAAAATTTTACTACGAAAAGTCGTGCTAAGGAGCTTCACACTATTTTTTTTGCAAACATATTCTTATATCATAATAAACGACGAAACATTCGTACTCGAAGACTTTAAACAGGTTCCGGGTCTGGTTTATTATACCGCATTGCAAAGGAACGTCGTTGCCAAAAAATGCCGGACAAAGAAGATGTCCAAATTCCCGAAGAAGTATTTGATTTGACAGACCATATGTAGTTGTGGTCGAGAATCTAAAACTTTAGTCTCTACCAGCACTATCAACAAGGATGTGTACGAGAAAGAAGTCTGCAAAAGCGGTTGCTACCGTTCTACTCTCCAGCTCTGTTTTGGCCAGATTTGGTTTCTTGTCACCATGCAAAATCCGTCCTAGAATGGCATAAGGTACAAGAGGTCACATACGTGCCAAAAACAACCAATCCACCAAACTGTCCAGAACTTCACCCAATAGAGAAGTACTGTGCTCTAGTTAAGCGGAAACTCTTCGAACCTAAGAAAAAGGCAAATGGTAGGTGTAGTCAAATACAAAACTTCAAAAACAAAACTATTATTGTTATGTGTGTATTCTCCGGACGTGGAGTAACGTGGAGATTATGATGTAGAAGGAGATGTTCGCTCCTCACCATGAGCCCCCAAGAGTGGACAGTAATGTTTGCTAGATATGGATGATATGAAGAGAAAGTGTTTAAAGTTCCGTCAGTGTACGGCAGGTTGTGAAAATTGAATAGAAGTATTGAAAATTGAACGAAGGGCTTGGATATAGCAGTACTCGAACCAAGCACGCATTCCTTTGCCTAACATCCCACTGTGGGGTAGGTCAAGGAACGGACGAATCCGCCACCTCAACAGGCAGTTGGCTAACTTTTCATGGTTCAGAACAGCAAACGTCTTATTAAGCATGTCTAAGCAAAAGTACAACTAGTTGAATATTGTTCTCAGCTCAATTACTTTATGAGTTATAATTTAAATTGTAATCGACCGCCGCACGTTAGGCTGAGCCAAGGGACATGTACCCCATGCTCAGTCAAGTAATGGTAAAGCTACATTTCCTAATGGACTTATCATTGTGAACATACATTATTTGCTATTCCTTTTTTCTCTTCTTATGGAAAATACAACAATATGATTATCTCAAATAAGACGTAACACTAAAACATACCACTACCTTCCATTTTTAGATACACAAACATAATTTCCGACCATATTCCGACCAACGGTGCCACTGTTATGTCTCCCGAGAATTATGCTGCCATGTGTGCCCTTCCGACAAACAAGATTATTTCATAAGATGGTTATTGCTATGCAGATAGTCCGTCGTCAAAGACGACTGAGCTGTTGTTCTCCCATCTGTGCTACCGGCATACATATCGACTTGAGAGAACCCATCACCAAAAACGAATAAAAAGATGCGGCTCTGTATGATTGGATTCAATCACCGAAGAAAGAAGAGCAATCCCTCACTCGGCAAGTTGTTTTTCCATTGAGATACGACTGTTTCGCATCTCCGTACACATGATGATGATAAACAATCCCACTCCGACAACATGACTTCTCGTCAAATGTAAAATCGAGGAAAAACAGCCCAATCGAGCATCAGCGCGGAGGAAAACAAGATAAAAAAAGAACACACACAAGGGTGAATGTTCATGTAAATTAGATCTAATGTTTACACAACTCGTATGTTTGTACGTCAGAGGGCAAACACGGCTACGCATTTCTTATTGAGAGTGCTGCCTCTCGGTTGATCGATGCCATACCCCCACAACCCGGCAGTTCAATGGATCCGGTCACTCTGGGATCATGAATTTGGACGGATTGCTGGAACTGCGATGTTTAAGGCAAGATTGTATAATACTGGATGCACTAGAATTTCTAAACTTCAGTGGCATTGCCAATTCCTGCACGCGAGAAGTAATGCGAGAAGTTAATTTTCGTATTTTAAATTTTAAATATTTACCGTGGGAGTCGTGACTTCCGATTCTGTTTATTCAGGGAAATAAAAACAAAGCTGTCTTCTTTGCCACTTTGCATCCAATCAGTTTCTCCCATGAAGGTGAAAATTAGCAAATCAAT
>JASCZW010014863.1:0-21900 GCA_034211315.2 Aedes japonicus
TGATCGTGATGGAGATGCCGCGAATCGACAAGAATGTTACAATTCATGTGGTGGAAGGGTGTCTCGAATGAACGAAATAGTGAAACGTTTCGAAATTCATCACGACAGAGTAAAATCTATCCTCAACAAGTTCGAGGAACACTCCACGTTCGATGAGCTGCCAAGAAAAGGATGTAAACTAGGTCCAGCTGATTCAAAATTGAATCGGAAGGTAGTCAACCTTATCCCTAGAAACAGATTGCTGTCGATTATTGATGCGGCCAAAAAAGGTGGTACTTCCGGAAGCAGAGAATAGTGAAACAAAGTGCTAGGTAAAATCCAGGGCGAAAATCAGAGCCAAAAAATTATACAGCCGACTTTTGCAAGAATAATAGTAATAGTAATAATGTGTGTCCAAGTTTAACAAAACCAAACAAAGTCCCCTTTAAATACCAATATAGCATCGGTCAGGTTCACAGTGGTCAATGCTAGTTGGCATATATAAAAACGAAATTAAAAATTCAAAACAAACGATACCACCAGTTGGTTTCATCATTCCGCGAATGGAACACCCAACTTACTAGGTCATTAGCTCACAAGATCCCATTTTAATTAAATAGTCAACAATGCCATTGTGGGCACAATCCGAAACCCGTGGCACTAATTTCATCGACCAACCGCGATTCCACCTGCTGCCAAAACAGAAATCAGCTGTCACTAGTACTAATTATTGGTCTATCTTTCACGCAACGGCGCGACTCCCCGACTTCATGATAACTACCGATTGCGGCATCATACGCTTCCATTTTCGTGCTCTCCTACCCGAAAAGATCGCTATCGGCCGCGGCCGGGTCGTGTGGAACGCGTGCCGCGGCTCAGATTCGTATCGCAGCAGGCCGCGAATGGGGGTTTGTTTTGGTTGTTGTTTCGGCCTGTCATGCGCTACTCAATTGGGCCACACACGCGAGTTTTCCGCATATAGGACTTGGAGACACATTTTCATTGCACTTCGGTTTTGCCAGTAAAGGAGCAGAAACACCTTCTGAATTCGATGATCTCGATGGTTGCTAATCACCAAAGACATTTCAATTATTTTAATAATCAATCGGTGTGTGCCGTGATGACTATGCGAGTTTAATTAACGGGTTGAGCCGCATTGGATCAGCTGGTTATTGGACTGGTTCGGAGAACTAAACTATCATACAATTTTGAATCGCGTTGGCTATCATATTCAGTTTTTCTTTCAGTTTGAGATTTCTACAAGTTTGCACTCGGCTTGCAAGAACAGCAACCAATCAGGTCATTTTTGTCGAACAACGAAAACCGAACGAGCAGATTGGGAACACTGTTTTTGACAGCAAAAACGGCGAACCAGTGTACGACGAATCCCCGGAGAGGAAAAGCCACTAAATTGGAAAGCAATCCTAGGAATGCGCTGTCATCGCCCGGCGTGTTCAGAAGTCGTCATAGCCGTGGGCTTGGACAAACTGACTGTCTCATTGCTTTTAATCCTAATGGGAAAACTATGCGAAAGAAACGGCTTTTATCGTTTTGTTTGTTTCAGCGCGCCTTCGGACCTCGACCACTAGGGGGCTACTAGGTCCAATAAGCTCGGAATGAAATAGTGATGAATTGCTCAATCGTCACTCAAACGCGAAGCCCGCAAGGGGAACGAAGGGAGTCGAACGAAAGGCAGTCAATAATTAATAACACTCGGTTGTACGTATGGTTTTTCGTTGGATGGTTTTTCCATGAAGGCCCGTATGGTACTAGCTATGGTGATTTTGATGGAATTTGCTTGCATTTTGAAACCACGGTTAGCGAGCGAGTGGATGGAGGCACGGGACGCGACGTGACTGCATTTTTATTAAATCTATTAATGTTGCTCATTTAATGAGCGTTTTCCGCTCTTTAAGTCCGCCGCCTGTTCGGTGTCCATATCTAGGTGGTGACTATAGAGAGCATTGAGTTTGATGGAGGTTCTATTCCATTCATCAGTGCAGATTTATTGAATGTTGGACGAAGTTGGAGATGTGGATCAGCACAGCTCGGGTGCAGATGAATTTTTCGCTACTAACATGACTTAATATAGATGTCATTCGGACCTAAATGACGAAATCCATGAACCTTTGTTTTGCGAAGCAGGTCAATGACGAACTCGGTAAGAAGACGAATCCAACTACTGGCACCACTTCTCCGAGATCAAATCATCCCCATTATGCTGATACACAATCATAATCACTTATTCAAACAATTTACTAACGACCTGATGACAGAAACAAAAAGTGCCCTATCACGCCTGGATTTAGAGTTGACAACCACCTGTCACTGCAATCACCAGCTGACGCGGTGCGGTTATGTCAAATCACATTAACCCAATGTGAACCAGCGCTGAGGTGGTACGATGTTTGAAACAAAGTATATTGTTACCAATCTTGCAGTCCAATTTTCACATCATCATCGTCAATTAAGCGCTGCTGGGTAGCTGATCAAAATCATAGCTCCAAACATACCGATCAACAGCAACTGCACACGTACCGACATTGCGGAGAGGGCCTATCAATCATCTCGGTTGGTTCTCCGGGTGGTGTCGATGGATTGCATAGTATGCAACTCGCGCTGTTCAGGCATGATCAGCTGATCGGTTGGAGGATGATAAGGGTGGTCTGGTCATACATACATGTATAGCATGTGCCGTGCAATGCCCGCAATTGACGCCTCAGGTGCCAGACGTCTGACAACGGCGCTTAAATTTTATCATGCTGGCTCTGCTAGTGCTGCACTTCATTCAAAGTAGCTGGTTAGCGATACGATGAAACTGAGAGGTAGTTCCATTGGATACTTGATTGGTGGGATGTTTTCGTAGATTGGGATTGATTGAATAAGTTCAGTCTAATGAAAGAAAAGTTGTTTCCAAATTCGAATTATTAGAATCATTAGTTCATCAGTTATATAAGTAGATGATCTATATGCTTGTTAGGAGTTTCTTATCTGTTGGTCTTTTACTAAAACATTGAACATTGATTAACATTTAATAAAAAAATAAGTAGTTTTAGTACTCAAATGTTTGATGATGGTTGATACACAGTTTTAAAAAAAACTGTGTAATTTTCTGCAATATCTACACTGAACGAAATGTATATGAGGACAACCGAAAAATTTGGGTTTATTTTCGCAACACTACTGTTTCTCAGTTTTGTGTGTTTAATGTCATCTCTCGTTCGGTGATCACGTGTCTTTAAACGCGGGATATTGACTGTTTTCATCTGCTTAGAAAGAAATTATTATAAAACAACTTGATTGTATTTGAGTTCGCTGACCTCCTAAGTATTTAAAACAAATATTAGCGTTGTTATAATATCACACACTTATCAATTTAACCTTTATTTTGACCGAAAATTTTGATTTTCATGTTTATTATTTGGTTGTGAGAAAA
Source organism: Aedes japonicus (assembly GCA_034211315.2). Taxonomy (NCBI): domain Eukaryota; kingdom Metazoa; phylum Arthropoda; class Insecta; order Diptera; family Culicidae; genus Aedes; species Aedes japonicus. The sequence continues at coordinate 3,416 of JASCZW010014863.1, forward strand.
TTGCCGAAATCGACCACTCTTCAGAGTTTGAGCTCGGAGAAATTCAGGCCCAACGTGAAAGTGGACTGACAATCCGTGAGATTGCAAGCAGAATATGAAGGTGCAAAATGGTGGTACATAATATCGCGGAATTGGGTGAAAAATATGCGACAGTCAAGAGAAAAGGGCGTCCAGCATATAGACACTCTAGTAATAGACCTGACAACGTGAAGCCATGTTGTATCCAAAACGAACATTTCCTTACATTTCCCATACGATTTGACAGTTGTTTTGGATACATCAACTGTGCCAGACTCACATTGTCCGGTCTATTACTTGAGTGTCTATAGTCCAGCATCGGTTTCAAAACGCGCAAAACGTGAAATTTAGCGATTGGCAATCAACCGTAGGCTTCCTACAGGTGAAGTTCAGGAAGGAATTGAATCTTCCAGTGTCTAAACGTCGAGTGCAACAAATTTTAAGCAGTGATAATAAAACCATATATGGTAAAAGTGTGCCCGTTCCTCGCTTATTGCCTCGACATAAAGATTTGAATTTGCAGAAAAGTATCAATGCTGGGAAAAAAATGTAAAAAATGTGGTGCTCAGCGATGAAAGAAATTCAATTTAGATGCACCGGATGGATCAATTAACTGTTGGCAGGACAGATGACGCGAAAAGGGAATCGAAAATTTTTGGAGGGGCACTCTGATGATCTAGGCAGGTTTTAGTCTAGCTGAAAAAACACCAGTGTGTTTCATTTCGACCAGAATGAATTCTGAAAAGTATGTGCTGCTCTTAAATGTTTTGATCCCGTTCACTGGAAATATTATGGATAACAACATGGTATTTCAGCATGAAAACGCCGTTTTGCCATTCTGCACGTAATACGAAATAGTTTCTTCCGAGTAGTAACATCCCTGTTCTCCAATGGCCATCATGTTGTCCAGATCTCAATCCAATCGAAATTTTACAAATCTGTTAAAATTATTAGCTTTCTTCTGTGTATAATTTACAATCGTTCATCTGGTTGCATTGTCAGGTTTTTTCGTGGACTTCTAAAACTTGTTTGAAGTAAAGAAATTTCTAGGACCTCGTTTGCCATACTGATACAACAGGATGGTAATTGAACCAAACGCTTCTGTCCGGGATATTAAAGAAACTAACCTTGTCCGGACGATTTGTGCAAAACCCCAAAAATCTGACTGGACTACGTTTCACGGTTCAGAAGGCAACTGACGGAATATGTCGAAATTTAGTGAAGCATTTTAGAACGCCAATGTTTTTCAGCTAGTAAAAATACATCCTTGACAATTTCTTTGATAACTAAGCACTAAAATCAGTAACATTATCTCAGAATAAACACCTAAATACTTAAAGTAAGCTTCAATAAAAACCTAATCATTCATTAATCAACTGAAATTCAGCAAAATACGCAACCTTCCATGACTAACTTGAAACTAACCTGCGATTCACCAAGTCTAGACAAAATCGTCAAAAGGTCGAGAGTAACAATGGTAAACAATGACTTCAAACGTGAATTTCCTGGAGATGCCAGGTTGCTAACATCTATATCTTTAATGTCAGTTTTCCTTGCCGAATAATCGAATGAAATATTATTCCGCAAGGAAAAGTGACAACCCTATTTAGATGAATGACATCTATGTAAGGTCTGGTGCAACGCACTGCTTGCTTGCATTGTAAAAATAATGAAAACATTGCTGATCCGACGAGTGATGACGTAACACTATTCAACTTTCTATGAGCGGGCAAGGATTCAGATAAAAAAAATCGGCTTAAACTTCATTATAAATGCTGTATTGTGGAAATAATACAATAAACAATCACGGAGCGAACGAATTAATATGAATAGTATGACGTAGCACTTTCCGAGTTCTTGTGAATCATTAGCAAGGGTCGCTGTGGGCTTAGTGTCATGAGCGAATTTTGTTCATTTCACTAATATTGTTGTGGCTACTGGGCCAGACCTTATATAGACTTGATTGCATTTAGATTACATGGGCAAGCGTTACTAACGTTACGAAGTTCGACCTCCTTTTCGGCTGCATACAAGGTAATTAATACCGACAGTAAACGCATTTCTTGACCATTACTTCTCCAGCTGATCGTTGACAAGAGAGACTGAAGTAATTTTGGCAGTTTTGACAACGCTAGATGGGTAAATGTCGTCCTTGAAGTAATAATTGAACGGAATATTATTCCACAAGGAAAATTGACAGCCATTTTAGATTACACGGACAGGCGTTACCAACGTTACGAATTTTGCTCTCCTCTTCAGCTGCATACAAGATAAGTAATTCCGACAGTAAATGCATTACTTGACCATTACTTGTCCTATCCTAATGCACATTACTGCTGAGCTGCATAGTAGCATTTAAGAATAAATTGGATTAAAAACCAGAGATGATCATTGGTCAGAACACTAAGGAATCAATAATCGATCAACTACACAGCTTGAAAAAGTAGTGTGAATTACTGTTCAATATCATTCACATAAATGGAGCGTAATAAAACTTACAAATTAACATTACACATCGTGTAAACTTCTCAGACATTTCATTCATTACAAAAGCTCGTCTTTATTACAACTATTTCATGCAAGTTGCTGCTTCGAATGGAAGCAAACACAATCTGATATTAATATCGTATGGGAACGTCCATTAATTACGTCTCGCAAAAAGTGACGTTTTATAACCCCCCCTCCCTTGTCATGTGTTTTGTATGGACCTTCAATTTTTTTTGTATGGATCGTCACGTTATCCCAAACCCACCCCACCCCACCTAAAACGTGACATAATTAATGGACCTTCCCTAATTCAAATTCTTGTTTTTTTTTCTGTGTAGTTAAAAACAATTTGAGTAGATAAAAAGCTGAAAAAGGCCAATCAGAAATGTATCGAAAATAAGCTATTCACATACATTTGCGCACGTATTTGTGAGGGCTTTATTGTGTTTAATGTGCTCATCACAGCATGCTGTGTGTTTGACTGTCACATTCGTTTTGTTTTTCTTGTTTGCACGGTTGAAATTCTTTGTTTCCAAAATATTGCACATTGAATATTGAGTGAAAATTAAGGTTTGAAACATACGACTAAATGAAAAACGGTATAACTTTGTTGCGTCTCCTGTTTCAGAAGAGCGCACAAAACGAACTTGCAAGAGATTTTGTAGAAGCACGAGAGACAGAATGCCGCACATGCACTTCTCTTTCAGTGCTCTACTCTGTGCTTCACTTTGTGCTTTGGTTCATGCTTTGGTACATGGTAGCAAAATGAAAATTTGTGATTCTAGTTACAAAAAGGCATTGTATGGGTTCATAGAGCGAAAATTTTATTAAAATCTTTATTCACAAACTAGTCAGACCTGCCGCCGTGTCTGTTTTTTTAACTTGTGTTTGCACAGAGACGACAAGGGAGAGTGCAATCGTTTACGCCCAAAAAGACGAGAGCAAATTCGAAACGAGTACAGACTGCACTTTCACGCCTCTTTGAAATTCAATATGCTGTCTCGTAGCAGCGCGTACTGCACTCAAAGAGATTTGAGTCGCACCTTATCCCTGCTTGTAAGTTTGGTGAAGCTTCATCTACGTGCATGATACTGCACAGAAATTTGCACTACTTAGCTGGGCGTTTGATCGATTCTTGGATAGAATCGGACGTGATTTCGAGAAAATATTTGAAAAGTGGTAGAATTTGTTCTACTTTTGAATTCCATGTCCAACTAGCGTAGGATGTATGCTATTTTATGACCTTCCAAAGCCCTTTTTATTTAATAGACTGTTCTTTGCGAAACATTTACTGATCGAATGATCTCCTTTTCGCTCTAACCCGGCGCGTAGTAAAACAACGACGGCTGACCAATTGCTCTCTTGTTTCAACATTTTTACGTTTACACAAAACTATTTGTTTACATTCGACACCTAACAGTATAAACCATCCAGTGCTGCCAAATCTATCTGAATCGTGCTCCGCCAGCATGAGAAATACTATCTGAAATTTTCTGCAAAAATTTGCCACGCACCCTGTAGATGGTCCGGTTAATGTAAAATTCCCGATCGGATGGGTTACATTGTACTTCAGTGTAGCAGTGTAGCAGTGTAGGGAGTAGAAGATTAGCTGCCGGGCCAGATTCTTAAAAGGGTTCTTTTCGGGGGAATGTTCTTTCTGTTTGATTAACATCAGTTTTGGATTGAAGCCAAGTCCTACAGGTTTAGAGCTTATTTATGTAGCGAGTCCCTTCCAAGCTTGATTTCACTAATACATAGTACGAAATAATATTTATATACGTTATATAGAGTAGAGAACGGCACTAGACCCGCCTGTCCTACGGAACACAGAAAAGAAGTCGAATATGAAAATGGACCGTAAACTAGTTCACGTTTTCATGTATTTTTCCCTTTAAACGTTATTTAGTTCATGATAACGTGAATCAGTTCACGGTGTATTTTTGCTTATTCTTGAATTCATGACTGCAGTTCATGGATCTGGGCACGATTTGGGCAAATGATGTTAATATAACACTTTCGATACATCAATTAATACAACAGTAATGCAATATACTGTTGGATGAAGTTGTAGAATTAATCAAGAGCTACAACTTTATCAGACTTTATATTCATGAATTCAGCCTCTGAAACAAGCTATGAGTAAATTTATGCAAATGAGTCGAAATTCATGTTAAAAGCATTGACAAACAGCTATTTTCAAGCCCCCCCCATTCCAAGCACCGAAGCGTTCCAGAAAGAGCGGGAATATATCACGATAGATCCCAAAAATTTGAATGAATTGTATTGAAATACGTTATTTATCAAATTGTGGTCTCAGGAATAATAATGAATTTTAACAGGCGCGTAAAATTTCCTCTCGTTTGATTCCAAACCAAAGCAAGCGTAAACAACGAAATTGTTTGCAATATTTCATGCACAATACAATAATGATTGTTTTGTTGCAAACAACAGGCTAGTTTCAGGTGTTGTCTAGCTCAAATTTAAATGAAATATCCCATTATTTTTTGCCAAATCTAGCATTCCCTTTTTGTATTATGTTAAAGATTCAACACGACTACGGCATGATCTCTTTTCAGTGGTTGTAGTTTTAATGTAGGGGGATTGGTTGCAAAAGATGTACTTTTCATCGAAGAATCTTTAAACCGAGCTTCAGACAATTTGGCCAACAAAAGCCCCTAAGACGAAGAGAATCATTTTGTGCCGAAGTTGTGCTTAATCCTTCATATTTTAAGCGGAAAGTTATTCAAAAACGCCTACTTGAGTAGTTGTTTATGGCAATTTACCTCAATGCAAATATTCCGTTTACTGCATTTACTAGATGCAAAATGCTTTTAAAATGCTTTTTCAACTGACCATAATAAGATAATATGAATGAGTCCTAAAACGGCAAATCATTTGTGATCTACAAATCGCCTTCAACGAATTTTTTCCTATTTTTCGTCAACAGTCACTCGTCAGCTGGCAGTATAAATGGGGTAAAGGAGATTTGGGGCGATGGCAACATTCTATCATCCCAAAGGTGTCGAAGAAATCTTGGTTTAGCGGGATGGATGTGGGTCGAGACTTCATTCGTGTCATGTCTCGCCTCATGTCGAATCATTATTCTATGAACGCTCATTTATACCGGGTAGGGCTGAGCGACAGCAATCTCTGTGAGTGTGGACAAGGCTATCAGGACGCAGATCACGTTATTTGGTCTTGTGCTGAGCATTCTGGAGTCAGATCTGAGCTTTATGATTCCCTTCGGGCTCGAGGTAGACAACCCAATGTGCCAATTCGAGATATTTTGGCTGTACGTGATTTGGAGTACATGAAACTCATTTATGTGTTTTTGACTAACATTAGCATTAGATTGTAGTTAGTTTAACCTGTATGTTTAGAATAAGTTTTTTTTTTTATATGTGTATGTGTGTGTGTTTTTTTTTCTATTTCAAGAAATGTTCAAGTCAAAAGAAAACCGTATGTTGTATAGTTATAAGTGTTTAGATAATTCTGAATTTAAATTTAATGTGTTATGTAACCATACTTTAAATTCCCACCCTCCTTCCCATCCGTAATTTGTTATACCTATTAACCTCGAGACGGCCGCGAGTAATCGGCTCTATCCTCCTAACTTTAGTTTTAAGATAAATGATGTATAAAAATATGAAAATTTGGCTCTGTAAAGTTAATTCGATTGAGCCTGTACAAATAAATGATTATTAAAAAAAAAAAAAATAAAACGGCAAATCAACACACCATTTTAGGAGTTCATAAAGTGGAAATTTTAGGAAACAAGGTTTTAAGGTCGCTGTGAACAAGTTGGGTAGGTTCTCACAAACCTGACTAACATATAAAACCTATTGGCACGTCTTACTGCCATAATATAACCAAATAGATTTCTATTGGCTTTCATAAAACTTTAATAAAACCTAATAAAGCTGGATGGTATTGACAATGTTACTTGGGCGTGGTCTTATTCTCAAGAGAAGGGTGATTATCGCCTTTAAGATAATTCAACCATACATCAACCTCTTTATTGGTGTGGAGTGTTGTGAGCTCCCTATTACTTAAAACATATAATTCATGGGCTCTGTTGATCGTTAATCACAATCACGGACTACCGTTAGCATTTCTAAAATCAACAAAAACCTGCGAAATTAGTAAAATTTACAATCTTCCTTAAGGTTTAACGATTGAAGCTTGATTCTGCAACACGAAAGTTCCAAAATTCAGCTCTGAGATATGTTACAAATATGATTTCAATGTTCTTTACGGATTATCCCAAAAATGTAGAACACATTTTCATACTGTTTCACTTTTTATTCTCTGAATTCGGATGAGCAACTGGTTTTTGATCTCATCAACAAAATTGCAACAAATTCAGTTGATGTGAGTTGATCTTTCGGTGACATTATTCAACGCTCTCATTCGTAAAATGTTATCCAAAAATGACAACATAATAGAATGTATCACATAAAAAAAACGGCTATATCTTTTTGCCATAAAATTCATCAGCGATGGCTCGTGTGGCCCCATTCACATGGACCTCCAATACCTCACTCCAAAATGACACTTGTAATGTCAATAAAATAACGACAGCTCAGCTCGCCATTCACCGGTTTCGAATCCGAACTGGTTAACTCTCACACCATTGATCCATTGATTCGTAGTCGAACCGGTTCGGTCCGGAAATGCAATTTGTCACACGATGAATTACCATACCGAACCACCACTCCGTCTAGTAGCTTACATCGTTGGCTTGTACAATAGAAGAAAAAAAAAACAAATCGCAGAAACCCAACCGAAAAGATAGAGTACGATAATCACCACATATTATCGATTAACAATGCGCTGGCTGCTGGTCGTTGATTGTTGTTACCGGCGAAAGAGAGATGCTTCGCTGAGCTTGGCAACGAGTGAAAGGAAATGCATTTCAATCCGGGCTAGACGGCCGGCAGACAAAGTAGGGGCTGCTCATGAACCACGTGGATGACTTTTTCTAGAGATCTCAGTAGCCTATATTCAGAGCAACGACATGCATGCGGAAATGAAGTTTTTGACGGTGACAGAAAAAAACACATCCCATCATACGAGTGTTCGAACTTCCGCCAACGTTTAACCTTTTTCAAAAACGCTTCAGTTTCTAACGAGAGCTAAATTTTATTACCTTGTCGACATTCTCCACCGGTGCCCCAAAAAATGCCAGCACTCGGGCGGGTTGTTCGTCAAAGAGTTCGGAAACAACTTCCTACTAGCCTTGTACAGTGGAAATGAAACGAAAAGAAGTGTACTTGCCGACGATCTTCAAGTTCAGCCAGTGCCAGTGTTTGAGTACTTCACATCGAAACCGATAATAGCCCTCGCGTGCGCTCACCACTACTGGAAGCGCCAGTGCTGCTCCACACCGGTAGCGCACCCACTTTGCAAAGCAGCTTTTTTTTCGCTAAACGATAGCGATCTCAATATATGGCTACTGGCTGTGGCATCCAACAGTCTAGACTGTACAGGGTGCGGCAGAAAATAATGCGAAAATGTTCAAACTTGAGTTCATGTTAACTTTCAAGTGTTGCATCCAAACATTCTAAAATTAGAAATAGAACAAATTTTCGCATTATTTTCTACCGCACCCTGTACAGATTAACTTGAACCGGTCTATCCAAACAGAGTCAAGTGCGGGAAGGGAATGGTGGGAATACGTTTAGAATGTCAGATTCGTGAGAGACGATGGCAATGTTAGTCATGCACTGGTGCAGCGAGAGATAATTTTCGAGTATTGTCATATAACAACAATTAGAATCCAACTTTAATTGCTTGGCCTAAACTGTAACCGTGAGCCAAGGATGGAAACTTTGATCAATTACGTCGAGAAGTAGGCGTGCAATTCAATAATTTAAAAGTCACTGACTGACTCAACATTTTCATGAACACGATTATGTAATTTCACTTAACCAAATCCTCACCAATCGTCATCACCTTTCAATAAGTCGGTTGCACTCTTAGGCAAATAACAACACCTTCAGATTACTATCCTCGCCCGAGCAGAGGGGTGCAACCGAGCGAAAGGCCAGTTGCACAACAAGATGAACCTTCACAGCATGATCATCATCGAATCGAATTCGCATTACGATGGTGGCAGCTCTTTTTCGGTAATTGCTGCATAATGGAAGCAGAATCGAGCCGCTGTGAAAGTGGTGCGCCGCATAGTATTGATTCAAGCTATAAGTTAACCCACTCTACTAATTGGAAAATGAGCACTGGAAAGCAACTTAAGCAAGCTGAGCGATTGCGAAACCGGATTGGAAGCCGCTCAGCTTTGACTTCTTTTTGATAGCACTATCGAGATTAAAGGTCCAGATTCTAACCAGTTTCTGCCAACCCTTGAAACATTCCCACGAATTGCCCAATTCGCACCGCCCGACCCCACAAGGCAACGAATGTTTCGTCGTTCTAAAACCCACCAACGCCGCCGCACCTTATTATCACCGCCCGTCCATTGATAATAAATGGTGAGATTAAGCAAACAAAAAAACTCGGCATTCCGACTGAACCTTGTACGTGACCCCACACACAAACACACACCAATCAAACGCACCGATTGCGTTTGCACTGCACTGACTGTTAGCATGCTTCCTATTACCCTCCGCCCTCATTCGGTGAGCATAAATCTCGTCACCGACCGACCAACCGCACGCAGTAACGATCTTGAGAAGAATGTTAAAAGCTCTCCGACAAGCTCCGAATGCGCGCGCTGCTTTGTAACAACAAAAAAACGCTACAATCTTTAATTACACCTGCCCCTCAGAGTCGGGGTTCGTGTTGTAGTTTTGATCTGAATCCAAATGGTTGAAACGTGAATGCACTTTTATTTTAAAACTCAGCAAGCGATGGAACAAATGTGGAGATTTATGTGGGAACACACAGAGAGCCTTCCGAGAGCAGCAGGTTTGCTGAACATAAGAAATAAGAAGTAGTGCGTACCTGTCAAGATGCTGGGCCAGTTAGTGTGGGAGGAAAACTAACGCACTCTGCAATCTGCTGCTGGGTTGCATCATTAAAAAAAAATATGTATCGTTACCGTCAAGCACGCAAAACACGTTTCAAGACCTTTGAGGACAGTGGCTTTCGGCGTTAGGCGCGTTCGCCACCAGAGGGAAGCACCGTCAGAAATGAAGGTCTCAAATGTTTGCATTTTTTTATGGCCCACCCTGTGGAATTGGGGATTTGTTTTCCGTAGATATTTTGAAACATTTATTAGTTCCAACATGCTGGAAATTTTTCAAATGCTTCCTGGTAAACTTTGCATTATTGGAGACAGTACTATCCCCAAGCAACACCAAACAGTCATGGTTACCAGGTAACCAATAAGCATTAAGTAGCCCTATATGCGTCTTAACGACATGCGATATAATGTATATAAGCATTATATTCACCCTAAATACTATTCTAAAGCAGGTTTTAGCCCGCTATACGGCCAATTTAATGCTGGACCCCACTAAAAGAAGACGTAGGTATATGTCGACAATAAGTCATTCATTGGTAGCATGAATTGTCAACGTTAGCAAATGACAGCTAGATGACAGCAGTTGAAATGTTGTTCTGCTGCTGGGGAGTTTAGCTTTTAGAATGCTGATTAAATGCTTGATTGAGAATGCCAAGGATCAGAAGGAAGTAATCAGCTTTAATTGACATTTTCAGTGCGTTCTTCTAACAATATTACAAGCAACAAAAATTCAGCTTCACGTCGTTTTGCATGGAGAACGTCTGTAAGAAAGTCGAAGTCGATGCTGTTTATACCAATCTCAAATCTGCCTTCGATCAAATTCAGCTGACTTGTTGCTTGCAGCACTGAGAAAATAGGTTGTACCATTGCTTCCTGGCTTCAATCTTATCTTGTATCTGTCAGTATTGGAAACAGTTCATCGGACTTTTTTTCGAAGCATTCCGGAGTTCCCCAAGGAAGCACCCAGGGAACATTGCTGTTCTCGCGTTTTATAAACGATGTTTCCTTCAGATTGCAAAGCGGAGGTTATCTGTTGTTGTTTGCAGATGATTTTAAAATTTATTTAGTTGTTTGCAGCTCAGCAGAACTACAGAAACTTCATGGAAAATTCTTGAAAAAAATGAGACACAATAATAAGCTCGTGTGGATAAAAATTTATTCAATTTTTATTGCATCTTACTAAGAGTGTGGTGTTTACATTGGTCTCAGCACAATCTGTCAAGTGGTAATCGAGATGGCATTTTAAAAAGAGCAGGTCTGCCAAAAAATATGTGTGCCGTCGTGGAATGGCCGACTGCATCCCAAAGATGGAATAGGTGTCTTCCATTTGACGGTGACCCAGGAAGTGGTCAGGCAGAAAAGTCGCAGGTAGATGCAAGTGAAGGAATCTGTTGAAGTGCTAACCGAACCTTTCAATCCGCAAAGTAGGCGGAGGTTTGCATCTGGTTTGTCGAAAAAAACGACGAAACGTGCCATTTATAAGGTCAAGAAGGCACAAACCGGGACGACAAACTAAACACAGTAGCAAAATCCCGCGCCAGGAAGTTATGCACCGAGGTGTCGACGAAACTTACATCAAGGTTGGCACAAAGCAATTGTCTGGACAAACATCAATGCTGAATAACTGTTTGTTGAAAAAATTTGGAGACGTTGTTCAGCTTTTTCTTCTAAAGCAGAATAACTTCTTCAAATTTGACGAACAAGCGGTTATTCGACACTTCACGTTGTCAAATCACGGTTGGTCGTTCCTGAGGAGGTTAGGAAGAAGAAGGTTGCCAAATTCGTCAAAAATTTCTTGGTTGTTGGCAGGCCATCTGTGGGTGTGGAGAATGCTGCCCGCCATACATCACGACAGGTACCGTGAATGGTCAAATCTATCGAGGTCAAATGCCTCCAGAAACGCCACTGCTCAGAGGCGAGACGCTCTTTTGACTGGAAATGGCATCTTGCCAAAGATAATAAAGTTGTTCTTGTACCAAAAGACTTCAATCCACCGAGCTCGTTGGGACTTTGCCGGATTGAGAGTTTTGAGACAAGTCAAACTTCGTAAAACAGCTAACATATTTTAAAACAAGCTGGCTTTGATGAAACAGTGAGTACTAAATAAGGCGGCAACACTGTGCGCAAAATTTATGAGTGGGGTCAAGGACAAAGCATGGGCATTGTGTTACGGAGAGGAGATCATATAAAGCAATGAAAAGTAAAACCCAACTGTAATTTATTCCCTGAAATCTCAGAAGCGCAAAATTCGACTCAAAATGAATTTGTGGCGACCATTTAATGCGTGTCTCATTTTTGTTCGAGTACAGTCTTTAAACACGCATTGTACACCAATCTGCAAAACGCTGTTTTCTCCGTAGTTACTGCGGTGAAAAGTGAGTTTCAGCACTGAATTGCTCTGCAGAACCGCTAGTCATTGTACAGTGGTAATGCTTCTTCGCGCTTTGCAGAGCAACTAGAGATGACCCAGTTGACATCAATTCCCGTAAGTCGGAACGGATCTCGCTAAAGAAGTCAGTAGAGAGCAAAACGTTAAAAACCGTGTTTAACATAGTCTCGCTCTCCACTCCATTTTGGTAATGTGGATGCCAAACTGCAGATTAATATTCGAGAGTTGAACAAATGAGTGAACAGTACAACGACTTTAGGATCAAGAAACTACTAGTTGAATATGCTGTTGGTAAATTTGAGTAAATTAAATTTTGGAGCATTTATCAAGATTAACCACCGTGTACATTCAACTCTAAGTACACCAGTTTCGACAAAGAGAGTCAAGCTTTAGTTGTGGAAGCCAACCCGGCCCAGTGGTTAGCATCCATGCCTCTTACGCCAAAGTCACGAGCTCAAGTCTCAACTCCGGAGAAGTTACGAAAAACACCCAAAGAGGTGTTTCAGTAACTACGATGGGAGATAAACCAGCCCGAGGCTGAGAATGACAGAATACAGGAAAAAAGCTCTTGTTGAACCAAAATAGCATAATTTGCGAAGATCTTCAGAAAAATCTTCAAACCATTGGGAAATGATAACTGAGAGCCCTAAACGAGGTAATACTGAATTTTTTACACTGTATTTCAACATGATTTATGGTCTACTAGCTTGAACACGTAATAAAAACCATGAAAAGGATACAATTTGCGAACAAATGTTTTTCGATGTTGTCTCTAGACCATCCAAACAATCCTTGAGTTCTGATGTTTCGCATGACCAACAAGGCTATCTACGAGTTTCTCCAATTCCTTCTATGAGTTGATATAGATTCACGGACATTATAACACTGTAATAGACATGTTATGTATTCTAGAAAATTTAAGATACTCCAAACTATTCTTGAGTTTAAATCTTGATGGTCTCACATAATGAAACGGCTACTTATGATGTCTCCACTGTAATTATGGATTAAAATAGCTCCAGAGGCCATCGTTACTTGTAATAGGCATATTATAGTATTTCGTAGAAAACCCAAGGTACTCCAAACTATCCTTGAGCTCAGATCTTAATGTTCTACATGATCAACAAAGCTAATTACGATGTCTCCACCCTACTTATGAGTTGGAATAGACTCATGGGGCATCATAACACTATAATGTATATCTTATAGAATTTCTAGAATATCTAAGGTACTCCAAACTATCCTTGAGCTCACATCTTAATGCTCTCACATGATCAATAAGGCTGTACTATCTCGATGTTTCCACCCTCCTTGTGAGTTGAAATTGTGGAACATCACAACACTGTAATAGACATGTTATAGCATTTCGAGAATACCTACGGTACTCCAAACTATCCTTGAGTACAAATCTTGATATTCCACATGATCAACAATGCTATTTACTATATCTCCACTATAGGTATGGGTGAAAAAACTTCAAGAGACATCATCACACATTTTTAGACATATGACAGTATTCTCAGAATACTTACGGAACTTCAAACTTTTCTGGAATTTAAATCATAATATTCTACAATAGTATCACGGATATTAACGATTCCTCGACCGTATACATGCGTTGTAAGGCATCATGAAACATCATAACACCGTTATTGCTTTTCGAACTCAAAAGTACGATAAAGTATTCGTAAGTCGCCTTGTTGATCAAACAAAACATCAAGATCTGAACTCAAGAATAGTTTGGAGTACCGTAGATTTTCTGAGGATACTGAACTAGTCTGCAAGGGTATTATGGCCAAAGCCTTTATTGACCCGTACCTGGATAGAAATGGGCCAGGCTACATCATAATAATTATTAGAACCTGCCGTGCGTTCCGGAAGCGTTTGGAGGCCATAATTGTAACAAATTGAAACTCGACCAATGGTTAACATAGCCTAAGACTCTCAGAAACATCATTTTTTTTCTACTAAATAGAAACAAATTAAACTGAAATTTATTAGAATATATTTATAATTTTGACATTGCTCAATGATACAAACATGATCACGCATACGATATTTATAATATATTTTCTGGTTCTTGTTTTAAACATGTATGTCGTTTTTTATCATTTTTAAGAGTCTGCTATCAACTCCAGCCGACGATGACGTTAGGTTTTACTGAGACTAAACATCTCTGATCACATCTTCCTTGAGGGGGCGTAAAGCCGTTGGTCCCCCATTACTAAAGCCATCTAGCTTTATTAAGTTTTATTTAAGTTGTATGACCTTGGCACCAAGAAGTGTCAATTGGCTTCATATTTTAGTCAGGTTTATGAGAACCTACACAGCTTGTTCACAACGATCTTAAAACCCTGCTTTCTCAATTTCCTTGTACTCGTATCAAAGGTTTAATTTCGAGTTTGTAAACTCGTAAAATGCTGTTTTAAAATCCCATTCTAGGACTCATTCATATTACCTGATTACGGTCAGCTGTTAATGCATCTTAAAACCATTTTGCCTTCAGTAAATGAATTAAACGGCAAATTAGCATTGAGGGAAGTCATCATAAACAACTACTGAAGCAGGCATTACTGAATAACTTCACGTTTTCAGGGTAGGTTTCGAGACCCTTGTGATCCATACAAAAATATGTAGGGTTATGCACTTCTTCGGCACAAACTGATACTGTTCGTCTTGGGGGGTTTTGTAGGCCAATTTGTTTGAAACTCGGCTTAAAGATTCTTAGTATAACAGTGCACCCAGCAAACACAAATTCGTATATGATAGCGGATATAAGTACAAAGTGGAGGCGATATACGTACATGCGTCCATTTGACTTCATGTAAAATGTACGTATATCGCCTCCACTTTGCACTCTTATCTGCTATCATATACGATTCTGTGTTTGCTGGGCATCCTCCGAAGTAGTGCTTAATCCTAAGAATAATACACAAATCGTGATCTAAACGAAACGCCGTCTGTGGGAATCAAATAAAAGCTTATGTTAGCTTCAATGTGGTTTTGAAACGGCAAAAACCAACCAAATAGTTTTATAGTTGTTAATGTTCGGCTCTTATCGTGGCAATTTGTTCCGGGTATATTGCTATCCATCGAAATTTTCCGCAACTCGAGACCTTTTTTCTTAACTATTATTTACTGCTAAATGAATCAGAAGAGTGGAGAACCGAACAAAACAGAACAGCAAAACCAACCACGAAATCACAGTGAAGTTTGACAGCTGCGACCGTCTAGCCTTATGCTGGTTTTTATGGAAGCCAATAGGTTTTATGGAGGTTATCAAGTGGTAAAAACATGTTTCACTAGAACATTTTCAAAATCTTTATGGTTTTATAAAGGTTCTATCAACTTGTGTTCACAACCGTCTATATGGTGGGTCCTTAGTACAAATTTCGTTTCTCTTTTAAAAAACATAGAGCAGGAGTTGGTAAACAAGACAGATTTGAAGACAGAGTGCTACAAGGCTGGAATAAGACTAAAATTGTTACTTGGGCCCGGCCCATGTCTTGATGGGTTCGATATGTAGGGTCCACGTCGTTGTGGTAGATAGAATTGGTATGGAACCAAAATAATTAAAATATTCTATAGCATTACGTTTCGAGAGATGCGCAATTAATGCGTAAGAAACTCTCTCTCATTGGTTGCTTGAGCAACGCAGTGTAAACAACGATTCATGCATGCTTGCGCTCGTTGGGACATGCTTGTGACGGGTTTTGGAGACAACGGACGAGTCATAGTTGGAAGGAGAACCAGGCGAACCAGCAACAGCAGTAGTTGTGGCAGCAAGAAGAAACAATATCTGGTCACTGTGACTGAGGCTGGAAAGCACGGTCCGGGTACGAAAGTCCTCAACAAAACACCTGACTACTTGTTCAATGTACAGGTATACTTATTCTCTCATGGTATTACAAATTTCTGGGGTTTTCTTTTCAAAGTTGAAAGTAAAAATTCTTACTGTTAGTTTGAATGACATGGAGGCAATTGTTTTTCACTAATTTTATCGAGTTCAGACACTTGAAATTTAGTTCCTAAAACAAATGTACAATTTCACCCCGAACGTACAAATTTGGATTTAAGATTCTTAATTGGTATTTAAAAATAACTCTAAATTATTCGAAAGCACATTTGAGACCAGTTTCCCCAAAATTTTAGGATATAATTTATTTAAGATCCTATTTTAATTTATCCAAGATATTTTTTTTAGTCGTGTTCGGAGAATTTTGATATCGAGATTGGAAATGAATCGAGTCAAGAGTAAGCTTAAAGACAGCACGTTTTGAAGATTTGTATGATTTTTTAAATTGATGAATACACAAGTAGGCATATAATTTGCAATTAATGACGCAATCGTCGATTTGAGAAAACTTTCAACTCGTGCAATCTATCTAATACCACTGACATAACATTTATAAACATTTAGCAAAACACTGTGGTGAAAATATTACCCCCATCTGTTGAACAATGAGTGATATAATGAACAGATGGCAGCAATTTGGAAACGTCAAGCTTTCTAACACACATTAAAATGGGTTGTTAATTGAGTTTTAGATGAATAACTTATGAGTGTTATGTCTGGTTGTCTATGCTAATAGTTTCGCTAAAATGAAGGTTGAAACTTAGTACACAATAGAAAATTTGTGTTTTTGGAAAATCAATTAAGATTAACTTTCAACCAATGATAATTGCTGCCCCAATTTTGCTCAAAGTCCCAACAACTCGTAACTAGCCAACACCGGAGCCAGCTCTAAGTTCCCTACTCGCATCAGGAAGCGCGCATTCAAAGACACCATTCCGATTCGATAACCACTGCTCAATGTCGTAACCTTCGTCCAGTGGAAGCGCAGCTGATCAGTTGAATTAATCCTCAATCACGCCCGGGCAGGGGAAAATACCGGTTCACCGGAATCAACGTGAAAGTATCAACTTGTCAAATCAGTCACTCGACCCCGATCCACGGGCTGACAAATGAGTTCATTTCTACACCAATTTGCAGTTGCAACTGAATCGATTGGGCGGAACCCCTCGAGTCCTGACTCCCGAGGCCATACCCTTTTTTCATGCTCTCGGGCTGGTAAGACCCATTATCGATTATATAAGTTGTTAATAATTACGTTACCGTCATCGAGCGCGCTAGCCAACACGGATGATTGACATGTTAGAGTCCACGCGCGATCTCGGTGACGCGAGAACTAGGGTGAATTTTCCGTCAAGACCAGTTGGAGTCCACGCCTTGCCTGTGCAAAATTGTAAGCATTCCAGTGCTGCCGTGTGTGGGAAAACGGCGAGCTTCGCCACCGTTGAGTGATTGTTATGATTTATTTGCTAATAAATCGTGCAAGAGCTGGGAGTCCGGTCGCGGTCTTTCTCCAATCGGACCATTTCTTTAGACCGCATGTTGTTCGTCAACAGGTTTTGAGCCAAAGGCGCGTGTGCGAAGCACTTTACTTGTGTCCCAATTACAACCGTAATGAATTGGAATTGGTTGTTGGTAGTTTGATCAATGTATCATGTTGGACACGTCGGATGTTATCCATCTACACTAAGTTGGTAGCCTGAAATTGAAATACACCTTTCGAATGGCTGCGTCTAGAACTTCTCCTAATTGAAGACAACATTCTTCGCCTCGAACTGCGCAGAGATTGATCCAATTACCAATCTGCCACTCAATTAGGCCTTTTTAGGAACCAGTCGCGTTTAGAGGCGAAACCTTCAAGATTTCAAGCACGGAGAACCATGGCTTAGGCGATCAAAGCAACCCGACGATCGTCGTGTCCTGGCGAGGACGATCGTAACACTTTCATATGCGCCAGTTGGACCCCACAGAACGTGTTTCCATTTTCTTCAATGCTTTTGTTGAGAAAAAATGACCTTGGAAAGCACAGGTGAAACTCGGAGCGAATCTCACGAAATTCACCGGTCGATCGCGACATGCTGCAACGTGCTGCTTGCAGTGGAGTCAGAAGCTGATGAAGTAATCGAAAGTGAGAAGGTTTGCCAGTCTGGCCGGAGCTTTGGGATGATGTTTATTTTTATCGCTCGCTCGGCAAGGGCTTGAAGGAGATTTGGGCAAGCGAGTAGGTTCCATTTAAATGGTGGTGTTTTACTTTTAAGTGCCAATACGTAAACATGTCATGCCTTTTTAATTTTTGGGACTGTGGGAAGGCTGTTGTCGAAAGTGAATGGCTCGCAATGTTCGTTTAATTGAATCCTGAGTGGAAATCTGCATGATTTACTCTTTATTTAAAATCAACCTGTTATATTAAAATGGAATAAAAGTAACCAATTCAGCTTGAAAGAAGCTGATATGAAACCGGTCATTTAGGACCAACATCGAATTTGAAACAATCCGTGACCAATGCACTTCAGTTCGAAAGTCAACCTAGTCAATTAAGAGTAAAGACCCAACTTTTTCTTTCAGTATCAAATCGAGGCATCCATGAAGGAACTGTCGAACATGTCGAGGGGTGTAACGATGGCCCACCGTTGGTTAATATTTATGACTACTCGTTGAACCTTTTCGCGGTACGGGTTGAAATTAAATTTTAAATTTTTTGTTATTTATTCCGCCTCAAAACAAAACCCAAAAGAAACAAACCACGGCAAACCGGT
>JASCZW010014864.1:0-21927 GCA_034211315.2 Aedes japonicus
CTGCGTTCTATATATTTTTTTAAATAAAATAAAAAAATACAATTGGCTGCGTACGGTTCTATTGAACGCTGCTCTGAGGAAAATTCTATCGTTATACCGACAATTAAATCATGGTCAGGATGACTATTGCATATAATGGGTACAATAACCATAAAAATGGTGGAATTTACCACGTTCATGGCATTTTTGACTATGATCATGGTAACAAGGACTATTCCAACATTATGCCAAATGTTGGATCAAGTATTTTGAATGGTCGTTTTGACCATGATCATTTTCCGTTTAAAATCACTATACAGCAATAGTCATCCTAACCTCCAATAATGGTAAAATTGACTATCAAATTCGTCTCTGTGGCAATGGCATGGCCATGGCCATGGCAAGGTGAGTGCAAGAGGCGTTCTACACTCAGCGAAATAAACTTTTGAAATTCATAAGATTGCATTATGATTATTTGTTATAATAATTCAGTAACTCGGATTCTTTAAAAACAAGTCCTTGTAATCAGTGTTCACGTTTACAGCTGATCAAAGCTAGAATTTAATATATTTTCAATCTCAGAATAGTAGGCGAAATCATCTAATTACTTATTTACACTTAAGTTTCTTATCGTCCGTTTTCCTCTTGCGAAAGGACACACAACTGCTACTCGTGCTTTTACCAGCGGGTGGATAGTCATGAAGAAAAGTATAGAAGAAGAAAATATATTTTCTGGCTCAGGAAGTACTAGCGCACCACTCCCAAGCTCGGTCCCAAGCTTAATGATACGCCCCTAATAACGTAGCTCACACCAACTCACACTCAAATATTGTGTCAAAATAACATAGCGAATCAAAACAACAACAAAGATACTAGTACCGATAAGCGCAAGAATTATTGCAAAGTGCAGACTGCAACATGTACTTCGGACCTAGGGGTTCTAAAACAGTGAACCAAGTTTAAATCGCTAGTTGCATATCACTTGTTGCTTTTAGTACGTTAATCTGTACATAGTTCATAGACAAATTCTCGAGTAATTCATGTTAAGGGCCTAGAAGCCATTTGTAAACAATGACTTTAAATGCAGATTTCTTTTGAATCTCAAATCACTCTCGTGAAATGAAACCAGCATTTGGTAGAAGAATGTTAGTTCTACCATATGAAGTAGCTGGATATAGTAAAATTCTAATGATTCGTGAGATATCAACGTTTAAAGTCATTGTTTACAAATGGCTTTTAGGCCCTAATCATAAATTACTCGAGAATTGTTCATAATAAGGTTTAAGTATCAGTCAATTGTACTTAACTACATGTATAGGTTTTAAACTAGTATTTAAGAGCAACTTATTCTTAGAAATCTGCGGGCAGCAAGCCGTGCTTTGAAAATGACGTGTTTTGTTTTTGCTGCGTCGTTTTCGCGGAAATAAAATAAAATAATATTCCTTAATTCAACCGAAGTAAATGGTGAATTATAGTTTTTCAAGTGCTTTGGGACTGACGTGTTTGTGCTTCGCTGCTTGTTTTATCTGCAAATTTTCGAGAACATTAGATATTTAGTGGAAATTATTGTGTAGTGTTGAACTTTTCATCTTGATAATGATTCGGTCACTAAAGAGTTGATTGCGGTCTAACACGAGGCTTTCGACTGGTGTAAAAACAAAGTGTCCCCGGTGCAGATGGAACCCCGAACATACAGCCTTGCGGCGACAGGAGGAGCTCGAGTTCACCCGCGTCACTCGGAGATGTTTGGTTAATGGCCGTGGAGCGTTCATGGTCGACCATCTCCTTAAGAACAGAATGTTATCTGGAGGGTACGCGGACCTGCTCTGGTTGCTCGAAGTTACAACCACAGCAATGGAATGTTCTGGAAACCCGGGTGAGCTCTTTCCATTTTCTCCTTTTGTGTCTCATTCCAATATTTTTTGTTTCGATATGTATGTATATGTATGTGTATGTACACTCAGTGGCATGGGAGAGGCCGAGCGGGGTTTTGTTGGCGGAAGACTCCGTGTTCAGCCTCCTGTAACTTTGTTAATTGTCAGTGTTTCTGGATGAGGGTTTGACAACATTATGCAAAATGTGTGAACCTGGTGTGATCAGGGTTTCATGTTGATAGGGTTTATAGATTTGGGGTTGTCGTGGCATGTGTGAGGGGAGTTATTTTTGGGCGTGAAGATTTCAGGGGTCCCGTGTTTCTGTGAGGGGTTTGGGTGGCATATTGGAGGTTTCTTCGGGGCTTGTAGAGGGTGCAGGGATTGTGTTGGCGGGATTGACTGTTTCCATAGGGTGGTTTGGACTGCAGCTGCGTCGGGGTTGACGTACCAACGTGGGCATTTCCCTTTTTCACCCGATGCTGACCTTGCTGAGGGTGTCGGTGCGGGAGGAAGCCGAGGTGAGTTTTATTAATAATACTGTATTACACTGTATACGTAGTTTTCACAAACCAATTCATACTGAATGCCATATTTTCAAAGTTCTTCGTGGGTTACACTAGTTGTTTGGGATATTTCACGCGTAACAAATCATGTGTATTAATAAGATAAATTCACCTCGGCTTTTTTTTTGCACCGATGTTTCGGCGGGGTCAGTATCGGATGAGGGGAGAGGTGCTCGTGTTGGTGTGTCAACTTTGACGCCAGCTGTGGTCCGACCACTTTGTGGAGGTAGTTCGAGTTTTGTCCACATTGTTTTCTGTATTTTTGTAGGCTGTGGAGGGGTTATTAGTGTGCTACCTGGGTCCTTCACAGGGGTGCGGATTTTTGGGGTTGCTGTGTCCAGGGATGGCTTTTTTCGCATATGTTGTGATACCTTCGGGTCTGTAGGTTTTGTCGGCATGAGGTTTTGATCGCATAGGGATTTCTCTCAGGTACCATACAGTTTAGGAGAGGAGGTCTTGCGGTTATAGGATGATCATCTTCTGGTAGAAGCAGCGGTAAGAATGGGGATCAATTTTCAGCTGTATCTAGCACCGTCGGAGTGGCCTTCTCGAAAGTAGCAATGGATGTATATATAGATGTGTAGATACTAGTATGTGTTATTATATGATGCATGTTTTTTACAAGCTCTAGCATATTTTCATTAATAGAAATGTTGACGACTCTCTCGACCACTCAACCTTTAATTCCTTCATTATATTTTCCATTAAATGGCGTAATATGACCTTAACATTTCAGTACACGATCATCAACTACTATTTGAGCGGTTCAGAGGAACACAGCTGTTCATCATTATTAATTGCATATCATATATATATATAATATTATGGAAGAAGTAATAAAATAATTAATAAAATTTTAATTGCTTCAGTTTGGTGATCCGGCCGGTATAATTATTTTATTACATTATATCAAATTATAATCAAAATTAATAAATGCTCTTCATTCCAGAAGGTTATATATCTATATGTCATGATTAAATACGTAATAATATAATATTATGGTTTTATATACAATTGAATGCTTTATTGATATTCTATACCTCAATGAATAACAAGATGACCTTCACATTCCAGAGATACAGTCACCCATCAGTGATACAAAGTGGTACGAAGCTGCATATTATTATTACTGCCTTAATATTATTATTTCAGCAGGTTAATTAATTTAGTTTAACATGGTTATCATAGGCTCGTGAACTCCAACTATTACATAATTTAACTAAATATCCTTATATAATTTTTGCTCTACTATATATGCATATATAACATATTATTATTACATTACATCTATATTTATATAAATATAATAAATACTGGGTTGGGAGGGAGCACCAGGGTATCATTCAAGCTGAAACTGGACGATGGTTTGATTGACTGCCTGAGTCTAGGAGGGAACAAACAGTATCATTTCTTATCCTACCGATTCGAGTGTGGTGCTGCGAGTTCTACTCCAACAGTTTCAGGGAGAGTGACGCGCCCTTCTTAACAAGCCATCCTGTAGAAAGCTTAATGAGTATTGCGAATTGTGTTATTCGATTTGTTGGATCATATCGTTGGAAGGAGATTCTTAATTTCCCGTGGATTTCGTGTAAGTGTCTCTGCTTACGGGTCCACCCCTCCGTTTTTGGCCCTTCATACAGCGATAGTGCGAATTCAGATCGGTGGCCCAATTTGATCTTGCTGTTAAGTGGAGCTGCATCCAAGCCAAGGGCTAGAGGGGATGGTGGCTACCATACATACATACATACATGAGGTTTTGATCGCATAGGGTCTATACATTGGTTGTTGAATTGTCAGATTTTCATTTGGAGGTATTGATGGTTGACGGGGAGACGGGAGGTTGAATAAAGTGGTTTTTGGGGGCAGGGTTTTGCTCGGCTTTTTTTTTTTTTTTGCTACTGAGTGTATGTGTATGTTTGTGTATGTATACATGTGTATGTATGTGTGAATGTTCATTTAATTTTATAATGCATAATATATATATATATATATATATATATATATATATATATATATATATATATATATATATATATATATATATATATATATATATATATATATATATATATATATATATATATATATATATATATATATATATATATACATATATATATATATATATATATACGATCACATCATATCAAGGTGAATCCTGATCCATCGAGCCCTACCCTACTAACATAGAAAAACCTCCTTCCTGTGACCTTTGTGGGGATGCAGAGGTAAACACGGTCCCTAATCAGCAAAGGTCACACTAACTTTCCTTCCCTATTCCCAACTGATTGCAAGGACGTGGCCGGCGCCGTTATTGATTATTAAAGAAATTGAGTCACTGAAACGTGTACAGTGAGAATGGTCGGTTACTCCCAGCCCCATTCAGTTGATTCATTGTGCAATTTCACTGATTCTGATCAATCACGGAGTAGCAACCATCCATACGTGCAGTCAGTCAAGCTAAGCTAAGCTAAGCTAAGCTAAGCTAAGCTAATTATAGTTTTTCAAGTGCTTTGCGTAGGACTGTGTTAATAATATGGAGCAACCTGGATTCGAACCTTGAACGTTGAGGTTATGGATCCAGAGACTTGCCTACTAACATTTATCAAGGAGACTTAAAGGAGTACAAGAACAACGTCGTGTGCAACAAAATGCATTCATAAGTCAGCCTTATGAAATTCCATAGCATCGTTCATAAGTTGAACCTTATGAAATTCTTAAGATTATTTGGCTGAGTGTAATGTATTAAGACGCCCTCATGTCTTGTTCACAATAGATACATTCTCATTCCATTGACGCAAATTCTACAGAAAACCTATGGGAAAACTGTCAAATCCACGCAAACGCACCCACAACGTATCAATTGTAGTCCAGCCATCAGTATGGACGCGACGTGATGATATACGATTTGACAGTTCATATTTTTTTAATTGTTATTCCTTTACGTGCAATTCGACACGTCGCGTCATTCTACATCTATAGTTGCCTGGTTGAAAAATAGTGTCGTTCAAACGTCAAATATTCTCGGTTAGTGTTCGGATTGATCTTGAGGAACACCACCTTTTTTTGGGGGGTTGAAACTGAAATTTAATTTAATTTTGTTTTAAGTGTGCATGCCTAGGTACATGTAGTATAGTTGTAATGATTTTACCACAACTAATAGATTGTTGTCTAGAAACTCGTGCCACTAGTGTTTAGGTGTTTAGGTCGGGTTGATTTTAATCATGAAATTTTTAATTATTTTCAACTAGTTAACTTCATACTTCACCCACAGAGAACAGACGTTCATCTTCGATCTGCTACTTGTGTAAATCTTTAAACCGACATTTCAAATGTATGTCGTTATGCTCTTGGTAGGCGGCGCTGCAGTTGTGCGATAACTGTCATGTCAATGTTTATCAATACAAAGCGCAGCACATAACCTGAAAAGTTTTGTTAGTTTTTCTCTGCACTTGCTTTTTATACCGGCTGCACATATTAACTTTTACACACGTTTTTCAAGAAAAAGTATATGGGCATCAATGTCTGTTCTCTGTGCTTCACCTAGTCTGACTATCGGGCTTATCATACGTTTGAATCAACAATCGATAGGAAACTAACGATTCAAAATTGGTTCACTGTTTCAAAACCCCTTGGTCCCAAGTACATCCTTGCAATCCATTCTCGCACTTTTCGGTACTACTCTTTTTGTTCTTCGATTTGATTCGAAGAATCATGAATATTTTTAGGGGTTGTTCGTTGTGAGTTGTATTTTTAGGGATGAATTTTTTAATACCTGGGACAGGCATACAACGTACAGCGTTGTACGAACTGTCAAATACTTTAAGCCAGTACTAAAAAACAAGTGCTAGACTAAAGGAGTACAACGTTGTACGTTGTATGTCTGTACCAGGCATAACATGGAAGCGAGCTTGGAATCGATGCGCTGATACCACCTGAGCCAACAAAAATTATATTTTTTTTTCTTCTTCCACCATCCAGCCCCCATTTAAACCGATACAATATGTCAGGCTATCTCAACCAAGATCTCAACACTACAATCAACGGTAAACAATTACATACCAAAAGCAGATTCGGCTAATCAAGTATTTTCGATAGTACACAGAGACGAATTTGATAGTCAATTTGACCATTATTGGAGGTTAGGATGACTATTGCTGTATAGTGATTTTAAACCGACTATGATCATGGTCAAAACGACCATTCAAAATACTTGATCCAACATTTGGCATAATGTCGGAATAGTCCTTGTTACCATGATCATAGTCAAAAATGCCATGAACGTGGTAAATTCCACCATTTTCATGGTTATTGTACCCATTATATGCAATAGTCATCCTGACCATGATTTAATTGTCGGTATAACGATAGAATTTTTCTCAGAGTACTATTATTGTAAAATTTATTTTAACCGTGTATACGCCTCTCGGGCGTAACAGTACTCAGCCAAGTCAACATTTGACAACTTATGCTGTGAACGAACAAAAACAACTAAAAGAAACCAGGGATTGCATTGCACTCACACACGCTAGTTTATGCTTTCTGTTTTCGGTTTTTTTTGCGTTGCTTGCTGTTGCAGGTGGATTTTCAGCTTTAGCCAGCCCGTCGCTCGCGTTCGTGTTCAGCAGCGAGCGAGCAGCGGTCGCCTCATTCAGTCAACAAAAATCATTCGCATTCGATGGACGGTGGCGGTTCGTTGTCCCATTGACGCGTTGTTGTATCCGGTTATTTTCTTTTTTTGGCCCTCCTCGGCTGCGGTTTCCCCACTATTGTGTTGAAAATTATTTTTTTTGTATCGAACAGAAGACGGTAAAATTATTGTTAAAAATGCTCGGACCGTGTGTGGTGCGCAAATTATTCGGTACAGTTTGGATTTTGTGCTTTTCCCTAGTGAGAGAGTGAATTCATAGATAGAAACCAGAAGCAATTTTCGGGGTCGATTGGTGAATAAATCATACACAGCAGCGTCAGCCACTGGAAAAGAAAAATGGAAACAAGCGAAAATCGATTGCTGTGATCGTTTGGGCTCAGTACATAATGATCCGGCGTCGTACATGAAACAAAATATATTATATTATAAAAAAAAGTTCCATTCATAACAGTGACAGCATAGTATATAGTATTTAGGCAATAGCTTGCAGATTTAAACTTTGCTTAGGGCTTTTTAGAGGCAAGAAATTTCTTGATCATTGAACGCCGAAGCGTATGGCCAGTGTCGAGTAGTGAAGAAAACCATTTTCTCAGCTGATCGATTTTTCCTTCATCTTCTCTATTAATTTAGCCAGTTTAAAAGAAACTAAATTGTGAAAAAAAGTTGCCTTAAATTATAGCGGTGCAAAATTGTGCGGCAGAAATAGATCGATAGTGCCAAGGCATAGGGCAAAAATTGAACGGGGTTTTGTTGTTTAGTGTGTCGTAAATCTTGTTTCCCGTGTAATGGAGCTTTAAAATTTTATTTAACTTCCTTGGAAAAGTGAGTGCGAAATTGTGAATGATCTGGAAATCAACGCACATTATTCGTTCGCTTTTTTTGTGGTGGGATCTGAATCATTAATAATAACCCAGGATTATCATAAAAATTGGTACACAAACTACAGAGCGGTGTGTATTTTAAATCCAGGTAGGTGTTTGTATGTCTATTCTCTTTATTATCATGATTTGCATAAACCTTAAGTGTGCCTACGCCTCGATATACATTCAAAGCGATCTGGATTCAACTCATCGGATCTTCAGCTTGAATTTCATTCATAAGTTTTGTGTTGTTAGACCATACGAGTTCAATCTGTTTGTTCTGCATCTTTATATACCGTTTCTTACACAACACATCTTGTCCGTACCTACGTATTATACGGTGGCTTGGTGGGGTCGATTTTGGATCGAGCCTTATGTGTGGATGCAGGTATAGGTATGTACGGATGCTTCCTACGTGAAAATTGTTGGCTACCCCTTCCCGCCGCTTACGCGAAGTCTTGAAACTCTACAACCCGTGGTCTTAGTTTTAGTATGGCGCCGCACAATCACGGGAACGTCAATCATTTTTCAATGAATTAAAATTACAGGGTGTGTTAGCTAAAACATTTTGTTGCACTTAATTCAGATCAGTTACAGTTCATTTTTTTTTTCGATATAAAAGCACTGTGCGTAGATTTTTACACAAAATTATCCGGTCTGACATTCTGTACATTAGTTCTTTTAAGATACAAAATTCCAAGTTCGTTGAGAAATGATGATATTTTACAAAATTAAGTTGTTTCACTTGCGCAACGCTGACACTATTTAAACGCCATTGAACTAACTTCAACCGAGACTTAATTTTTATTTTCTGAACTAAGTAAACATATTAAGTAACTTCTCGGCATGCATAAGCTCTCTCAAGCACAATGACATCAAATATTAATTTATTGCTCACACGTCATAATTATTGAGTATCTGCATTTCCAGAACTATAAAATTGTTTGTTTCAATTTTGTATTTGTATTCTTGAATGTAGGAAAATAACCAGACAACGCGGTAATCATTTCAGGAAATCTACAACTTTTTCCACTTTTACTGCATGGTCTCTTGAAAAGATTTTTGAAAATGTTGTTCGGTGACAACAGTAATCATTATTTTTCACAGAAGCATAGGAGGATCAATAATCTTCAGACTTTAAGGAGGTTCAGAGAGTTTAAATGGCAAACAATCAACACCGTCATCACAATCAAAACTAAAAAGCATTTTTTTCCTTATTTCTGTCTTAAGGTCGGTATCGTGTTCGAAAGAAATTTCTTTTTCTATTCCAAACCCATGTTACATTCCGTTTACTGAAACAGAAAAGTAAAGAATCGAAAAGAAATTTCTGCAGCAGTATCCACCTGAAAAGAAAGAACAATTAAAATGGAATTTGTAAGGTTTCCACGAAAACTAATGGGAGCTGTCACTTTTACTTTTGGAAAAATATTCCGCTCTATTATTCCGTAAGTGTAGGTGACATTTCGTTCCATGCAGATCAATTGTCAAAATTCTGCTTGGTAATATTGAACAAAATTCGGTAACCTCGTTACTTTTTAGGTCGATACTGGCCTTTAACGGTATCTGAATTTCATTTACAGTGGCCTGAAACTGATATATTTGTTGATGCAGTCATATGAAATCTTGTAAGTGATGCTAGAGTGAACTTAAAAAATGTTCTAGAAAAAAAAAATCATGAGTGGGTTGATCTTTTTTTGTGTCGGTCACTGTATATTCGTGGGTATATGAAATGTTCCCTTGGCAAATCAAACACTCAGCCTCGTTGATGTGCATT
The DNA here is from genome assembly GCA_034211315.2 of Aedes japonicus. Taxonomy (NCBI): domain Eukaryota; kingdom Metazoa; phylum Arthropoda; class Insecta; order Diptera; family Culicidae; genus Aedes; species Aedes japonicus. The sequence continues at coordinate 9,702 of JASCZW010014864.1, forward strand.
TTGAATCGATCTCGAACGCTGCATCATTTCTTAAAACATCAACATTCAAGCCCGAACTTTATGGTGCTCCGTCCGTTTTTCTTAAACAGAATATAGCCTTTCTTCTGGATCCACTTCATTTGATATTCCAGCGGTCCCTTTCTAGCGACATATTTCCTTTTTGCTGGAAAACGGCAGACATGTTTCCGGTATTTAAAAAAGGAAGCAAGCGGGACGTGAATAACTACAGGGGAATCACCACGGGTTTTCAACTGGGCGTTCCACAACAACAAACCTACTGTGCCTAACATCATACATCACTGATAGTATGATTGCTCGATGCCAAACGGACGTGATCTACACAGATTTAACAGCAGCTTTCGACAAGTTGAACCACGATATTGCGATAGCCAAACTTGAAAGACTAGGTGTTGGCGGTAATCTCTTAAAATGGTTTCGCTCATATCTTACAGGGCGTCAACTGACAGTTTTTTTATAAATCATTTATTCATCAACTGACAGTTGCTTTAGGCAAAATTCAATCAACAAGTTTTTGCGCAACGTCCGGGATACCGCAGGGCAGCCATCTGGAACCGTAGATATTTCTTCTTTACTTCAACGACGTACATCTTGTTATCGGAAGACCACGACTGTTGTTTGCCGACGACCTGAAACATTTTCTGCGTATCTGACAAATAGCCAACTGCCGTTTCCAGATTGATGCCTTTGCTGATTGGTGTACTCTAAATCAGTCAACCCGGCTAAGTGCTCAGTCGTAACTTTTTCACGGCAGAAACAACCAATTGTTTTAACTACAATCTTTTCGGCACGACCATCGAACGAATGCAGTGTGTTAAAGACCTAGGTCTTCAGCTGTATTCTAAACTGACGTATTCGCATCATATTTCATATGTTGTTGATAAAACTTCAAGAACTCTTGGTTTTGTTTTCAAGTTGGCGTAAAATTTCAGCGACATTCACTGCCTAAAATCGCTCTATTGTTCTCTCGTGCGATCTACACTGGAGTTCTGTTCAGCAGTTTGGAGCCCGAACTTTAATATTGGTGCCGAGCGAATCGAGTCTATTAAACATCGTTTTCTACGGTTCGCGCTTCGTAGACTACCGTGGAGCGACTCATTTCGCCTTCCCAACTACGAAAGTCGCTGTCGATTAGTGAACATGGAGCCTCTGCAAGTCCGTAGAGACGTTTGTAGAGCCTAAACTGTCGCAGATACTCTACAAGGAAAAACCGACTGTGAAACAATCCTGCAACAAATCAACATCAATGTTCAACCAAGGCCAATGCGCAACAACTTAATGCTGAAACATTCTTTAAGCCGCACCTAATATGGGTTGAGTAGCGCTATCCACAGGTTGCAGCGAATGTTCAATTGGGTGGCGGCAGTTTTTGAATTCCATCTGTCGCGGAATGTACTTCATCGGAGATTTTTCACCGTTTTTGGAACAATTGACGCACGGAGTTAAGATAAGTGTATTGTTTTTTTGTTATGACTTTACTAAGATATCGTGTAATCGTTTTTCTATGTAATGTTCTTTTTTTTAACCTTTTTTTTGTTGTAAGATGGAACATGATCCGTTTTTTGCTCGTAACATGTATAATTTTTATTTTTTAGCAGATCCAAAGACATTTTTCGAAAGAGGAACTAATTGGCTCAAACTTTGCTCAAGGAACTGATTATTTATAGTCATAAAAAAAAAGTTATGGCCTATTTTCAAAATCCATCCAAAATTAAAATTTCAAAAAATGGCTTGCAAGATGGAACACGATTCGTTTTTTGCTCGTAACATGTAGAATTTTTATTTTTTCGAGGATTTTTCGAAAGAGGAACTAAAGGACTCCAAGTTTGCCCACGGAACTGATTATTTATAGTAATAAAAAAAAATTATGGCCTATTTTCGAAATTCATCGAAAATTGCAATTTGAAAATGTATTGTTATATTTCAATTTATTATTGTTTCCATGGCATATTTTAACATAAAAAATGTCATTCATATGTTTTAAAACGAAAAAAAATGTGTTCAATCGTACAAGCTCAACAGTGTTTGTAAGACGCCATAAACACAAAACATAAATTTTTTTTTTCACTTTACGATTTGTTTGGAAATGCCTTTGGATCATTAAAATACACAAAAAATTCTAGCCAACACTAATGTTAACTTTTCGATATCAATGGTAAATTTCCACTTACTAAGCACAAGAAATAATTGCTATTTTAATTATTTCACCGCTTTCGAACAATGAAACCTGGAAGAGCTAGATCGAATGAGTGTATTCACTCCAAAAGCAAAAAAAAAATTGAAGAATAGTAAAAAAATGAGGTTAACACTTGTCAGCGCTACCGTGTTGTCGCTATGAACGTCAAAAGTGGCGCTGTTCCATCTTACAAGCCGTTCCATCTTACAAGCCTTTCCTCTAAATGTAATGGTTTAAAATTAAAAGTGCAATCTTGACATAAGGAAAAGTAGGATCGCACCAAGCCGCGGTTTTGAGTTGACGTGTTTTTCTTTTGCTCCAACGATTTCTCGAAAATAAACATTTTGTTCAGCATTCGATACAAAATCTTGAAAACAAACATTGTTTTTTTTTAATTCCTTTATTATCGAGATTTTCAGCCCTAGGCTGGTTCATCTTCCGTCGTAGTCACTCAAATACCTCTTGGGTATTTGCGTAACTTATCCCGGGGTGAGGTTCGAACTCGTGATTTTGTTGTGAGAGGTATGGATGTTAACTACTACGCCGGGGTCGCCTCCAACATTGATTTATTGATTCGTAGTGAATGGATCGTGTGAGAAGAGTGGTTCCAGTGAAGCTGGTGTTTCGTAGTGAGTTTTAACGTATGTTTCAGTTATGCGGCAGTTATGCATCCGTTCAAGAAGTTGTTTTGGAACGGAACTGCATTGGCAGTTGCGACACTGGTGACACTCCACCTTAGGAGACCGACGTGGTGGCGTCCGTCTGGAACTCAAAAATATTTGTTGAAAGGCGATTTTTGATATCCTAGAAAACATGCTCGCTATGTCTCTTGGAACATTTTAGCGGCTGTGATCTACAATTCGAGTGAGCTCTTTCCATTTTGTCATTCTGTTTGTCAAATTCTTAAGAAACAGCTTGATTGATTGTTTTGCCAAGGTTTTGGGCGTTGTCGGAAACTGCAATCCCTCAATCATGTATTGTAATGCAGTTCCGAAACTATGTTTAGCTTTAAATGACCATGTATGTCGTAAGCGCTTAAGCGACCACTTCGTCGTAAGTAGTACTCGTTAACGCCGGAATGATCCCTATAGGCATTAGCCTATTGGAGGCAACAAGGGCTACGGAAAAAAAACCAGAGGAGTTCGGAAGATCTTGCGAGCGGTGTCGATAGCGGAGTGGCAGCTGGAGTGGAACACGGCATAGAATTAGAGATGTAGTCACAAGCTGATACCGATTCTGTCGTTCTAGGTGAACAGAAAACATGTCGAGGTTAATGATATGAAGAGAATTTTCGACTATCTCTCTTTGTCTTTCAGGCATTCTTCTTTTTTCAGAGAGTGAGTAATGGCGCTTTTATCATAAGCCATATCGAACCAGGACTATAGTTAATGCTGAAGTCCCAACCGTTCAAAAAGAAAAAGAGCATCACTTAACCTTCTTAGACTAGATGCTCCCAACGACCATTTGTCAATACACTTTTGTTCTGTACACCAAACAGAGCATTCTGTTTAAATATTCTCTTCGACTATTCATTTCCCTTTTTCTTTGATATCCACTGAAGGCTACGTGAATTCCCCGTATCTTCTTAAGATAGATACCAAATCTTCTCTATCTCCAACTATTGCCCGGCTTGGATAGGTCAGTGATCGAGGAGTGTATTTGTGGAGATTATTTCGTGAAAAATCGTATAACTAACTGGTTCCGTTTCATGATGACATGCAATGTCTTCAACGAATTATTCCTCCTCATCCACGAGGTGTGCAAACGTCAATGTTATTGCTAAAGTCTTGAAATAAGAAAAAGTAGATCTAAGTTTACAAGATTTATTCTAAGAGTGTAGTTGTAGAGCCATATGTGCTTCAAACTTTGAAGCTCTATACGTTGAACTTTTGTGAAAGTGTAGCAACCGTCTCCTGCAATAACATTGCTCTTTCAAGTCATCTGTATTATTCAATGAAACATTCTGAGTTCAATGGTCACCTTCTCTGTCAACTAATAAAGTAAAGAGAACTGAGAACTTTCCTGAAAAAAAATGATCTTCCACAGGTTAGTTAATAGCTAGTGCAAATGTGCAGTGCATATTTTGCATTCAAGATATATATTAAATCCGTGAAATGTTTTATAATGTTCAACATAAGCTAAACACGAACAGATTTTCAAGGATTGTTCTATAAGTTTGACAAACTATTTAATAATTGAATCTTTGAGGGTTTGAGCTGTTTAGAGGATTACCTGTAACTAGAAATTAGAAGAAAAATTAGTATTTTCCATTAGTCTAGTCGAGTTATTAGTACGAGACACTGAAGAAGTCTGCTCATTGTAGACTAAATTCGCGTATCTGTCAAGATAAGCTAAGGTAGTTGGAATTAAATGGAACATACTAATTTTTCTTCTAATTTCTAGTTATTTGATAATTGTTAACTTTGTAAACAAAATTGATCATTTTGGTCTTAAGTAAAATCAATAAAATTTCAACATTGAATTTGTTTTCTTTGTTTTTAAAATGGCAATATATATAGAGGAAAGGCTTGTAAGATGGAACAGCGCCACTTTTGACATTCATAGCGACAACACTATCGCGCTGACAAGTGTTAACCTCATTTTTTTACTATTCTTCAATTTTCATTTGCTTTTGGAGTGAATACACTCATTCGATTTAGCTCTTCCAGGTTTCAATGTTCGAAGCATAATTAAAATAGCAATTTTTTCTAGTGCTTAATATGTGGAAATTTCCCGTCGATATCAAAGGGTTAACATTTGTGTTGGCTTGCATTTTTGGTGTATTTTTATGATCCAAAGGCATTTCCAAACAAATCGTAAAGTGAAACAATTTTTTGATGTTTTGTGTTTATACGCCATTTTTGTAAGATGGAACACTGTTAGGTTTGTAAAATGGAGCACATTTTTTTTCGTTTTAAAACATATGAATGATATTTTTTATGTTTGGAAATGCCATGGAATCAAAAATAAATTGAAATATGGGGGCGACCCCGGCGTAGTGGTTAACATCCATACCTCTCACGCCAAAGTCACAAGTTCGAATCTCACCCCCGAACAAGTTGCGAAAATACCCAAAAAGGTATCTGAGTGACTACGACAGGAGATGAACCAGCCCAGGGCTGAAAATCTCGATAATAAAGGAATAAAAAAAATAAAAAATTGAAATATAACAATACATTTTTTTAAATTGCAATTTTCGATGGATTTCGAAAATAGGCCATAACTTTTTTTTGATGACTATAAATAATCAGTTCCTTGGGCAAAGTTGGAGCCATTTAGTTCTTCTTTCGAAAGATGTCTTTGAAAAATAAAAATTATAAATGTTACGAGCAGAACACGGATCGTGTTCCATCTTACAAGCCTTTCCTATATTTTTTGTGACTGTTGTACAACTGTACCCTGTCCCATCGTTATCAACAGCAGACAAATAAATACTCATCTGTCGTGGCCAGATGATTCGAGGGGGTACGTAGCAATTGCACACAGATACCGTTATAGGTGGTGATTTTGTTCGCCGGCTATTTAAGACAATTTAACAATTTGATTTTATCCTTGAAGAATTGAATGATTGCTTCTATGACAGTAAGTCATTTGATTGTATGATTTTATTACATTTTTACATTACAGAAAACGAATTGCAATGAACCAGACTTAACCACCATTTTCTATCATTATACAAAAAACGAATAAATAACGACTACAATACAACAATACAATACAATTAATTTTGTAGTTGGACAACAAACCATACTGTTCATGTATGTTCATGTTTTTTTTTAAATTGCCATATTGTCACCCTATAGTATGTACAATGACAATGTGTGGTGAAAAGTGTCCTTTTCTTTCTTTTTTTAAGCTTTATTTTTCCACTCAAATGTCAAATGTCAAACGTGTCTTGGAGTGTTGAACTTTCAGTATTTCAATCGGCTTGTCTCGTTTGATAGATGCACAACTCCACCTGAGAGAAAACCCTTTCTTTGTGTGAATAACTATAAACATACCAACTGAAGAGCGGCCGAAGTCACCTCATTTTACGGTACCTACTGTCGATGAAGCACGAGACTAAAAAGCACCAAATTCGGATGAATGGACGTGACATACACAAGAGAGCATCAAGCCAGGCACCCGTTATTCGGTTCCACCCCATCGTGCATCGTCCGAAGCTCGTCGAACTCGTCTCGGTGTGGATTTTGCATGCGCTACTCCTATTAGGGTTGAATAGAAACCTTGTGAACATAAGTACCCAAGTGGTGGTAGTGGTGGTGCTTTTGTTGATGGCCGAGTGGCGAGTTCCAGATGGGAACATGCAATTTTGACCGACCTCGATTCCAACTTACCGAACCCATTCAATTCCATTCATACACAGATTGCAAGGTGGAGAGGCTGGATGGACTGAGAAGAAAATGAGATTAGCTGTCGCCATGTGGTGGTTCATCACGAATATAGTGTTTGAGTACGCGCGGTTTTCGTATGTCCTTATTATTTGACTGCAAATGTTTTAATGGAACGATGCTCTTTACGTAATGATCACCTTTGAAACCCAATATGAGTTTTTCTTCTTCTACGACCTCTGGCCTTCTCTAGCGAGCGTTTGGCCGGCTCTCAAAATAGTGTTCTGAATCACAGTTATTAAAGTAAGACTATGGCATCACTAATAATTGATTATTTTTTAGCAAAATACTTCTCATATTGTCTAGGTTAAACATCATCTTGATCGAGTCCTAAATTGAACCTGCCGCACCTGGCTTCCACCGACTAAGGCATTTGTGACTCCAAAATTGCGGCAATTATTTATTGTACGCATGCTTTGCAAAGTGACCATGGACATTTTAAATTGAGGGGAACCAAAGTTTCCCACGTGCAAAGGCACCTAAAGAAGATGGAAAAACAAGCAATTAATGAAGTCTCACTATTGCCATCCAAATAACTACAACAGGGAAAATATATCGGAGCTCTCTTTATTGGAAGTCACCTTCTAAAATTCCATAGTAAGTTATGGTATAATGATTTATCGATAATATTGCTTTTTTTTTTTTGTATTTGACTATTAAAAGCTTTCTTATATTTAGGTTACTATGAATTTCGGTCCCGCACGGTACTCCAAATTGTTTTTTTTTACCAATTTTTTCAAGATAGACAAAGTGTGCCATATATAAAGTACTTTTTTTTAAATTGTTTTTTTCTACGCAAATGAAACATTTATCTGTATCTTGATACTAGCAAAATTGTCTCTATGAATTAAAATGCAAAAATGCCCGGAAAAAATTCAATCGCAATGTAGAAAATTGGGTTACAATCAATCGTTCACAAATGTTGCACAGTGGCAGATGGATTAAATGGGTTGCAATAAGAGTTGTTCCTGATTGATGCGGTCAAGTGTACGTTTTTATTTCATACAAATAGTGAGCAATCCTAGTGGCCATCTATCAGGAATCCCGAAAAAAATCCGGGACTTTCTAGTTACCGAAAAAACGGGATGAACCCCGGGATTTAAATATTAAATTAATTTAAACATTAAAAATACTACGAAATTCCGGGCAATTTTTTAAAAGGGTTCTTCTCTAATCTCAGATTAAGAGTTTAGAGTTATATTTATGATTTGCAAGTCTCAGCTTATTTCCAAGTTCCAATTTAAAAAAATGTCTGAGATGCTTAGGTTATATATGCTACAAGTAACGTAATTCTTTCTGTTTAAATGATTTCGACATGTGGCTTTAGCAATTATTCTGTAATTTTCCTATATGGAACGGAATTGAAAATAATACCATTGAAATATTCTTGAATCTTCGTTTCTAAAGTTTTCGAATGTTTAGTTAAAACGAGACAATTTTCTTAAAGGTAAATCCTTCATTAACTTGATGTTTTCAGTGTTTCAATAGTTGTAAATTCCACAAATAACTTTTGGGACTCTAACGCTTCTAACGTATTGAAACTGTTGGGGCATTTACCATGTTTTACTTTGAAGATTCCATTGTTGTTCCTTGAACCTGGTGTTAAAATCAACAGTAAATATTACATCCATAATGTTTTGAAGAACCATTTGCTTGCCTTCGTCAAGAAACACTACAAGAATGAGCCATACTGCTTCCAACAAGACTCCGCCCGTCCCACCAGGTGAAAGCTACACAGGCTTGCTGTGAGGACAATTTTCCCAATTTTATTTCGTCGAATGAACGGTCTGCCTCTTCCCCTGATTTAAATCAGGCTAATGTTGATCACACTGGAGAATACCAAAGGACTAGCCGTGGAAACTTTTAGGACACATATGGTGAAAATATGGAATGACATGCCTTAAGATATCGTGCGTGACAGCTGTGACGCTTTCCAACAACCCATGCGACTAGGGTTCACACATTATAACAGCTGCATTCTCGATAATTTTATAATAATAGATAGGCAATAGGAGTGATAAAGCTTAACATTGCCACCGAAAAGTGATTCTTACAGCTGACCACGACTCAAATATTTTTTGTTAGGCTGCAAATGCATGTAATACTTTGAAGTGATCAGACGACTTAGAGATTAGTACTAGACAAATAAAAAGAAGGCAATGCCGGACAAGTAAACCTAAAATACTCTACAATAGAACTGTAGAAGGTGACTGATTAACACAGACAAGAATTGACTAAGGCGGACAAAGTGATAGGTGAATTAAACGTAGTAAAACGAGATATGCATCGATGACTTAAGCCCATAAGAACTAGAAATCTATTAACTAAATAATAAACGAATGAAGAAGTATTTTTGACTCGAGATAACTGCTTAAAAAGGTTTTCACAGCACATAAACGACGAACTAAACTACAAAAGACTGAGGAAAACACACTGAAAAACAAAATACCAAAAAGACGACATAACAATGGACATAAACATGCCTGAGAGATAGGGCAAGCAAACTTTAAGATGTTACACTTGCACAGCTGGTGAAATGCTTCAAAATGAGTTATATCATTCTAATGCACAAGGAACAATACAATAACTTACTATTTCTGTCTCGATCCTCTTAGAGCTTCAGATAACGAATGAAAAAAACTTGTTTATTCTCTTTACATAGAAACTTCTTATAATTAATCATGACTTGTATAGAAGCTCTCTATACAGACTTTAGCAAGGCTTTTGATCGTATTGACATACCAATGCTACTTTTCAAACTACAAAAACATGGGATTGAACCTGGACTCTTGAAATGGCTTGAATCATACTTAACCAGCCGCCAACAAATAATAAAATTAAATGGAAAGAAATCAAATCCTATTCAAGTCACTTCTGGTGTCCCACAAGGCTCTCATTTAGGACCCCTTCTTTTTATTTTGTACGTAATGACATTTCCTTTATTCTTAAAAATATTAAAGTACTAATCTATGCCGATGACATGAAGCTTTATTTGGAAATACGAAATAAGGAAGACATCAACTTATTCCAGAATGAAATAAACATATTCTACACATGGTGTAAAAAAAGCCTATTAGAGCTGAATGTAAAAAATGCAACTAAATATCATTTAGCAAAAAAATAACAACACCAAACATATCAATTTCACTAGGTAATCAAAAAGTAGAAAAATGTGAAAGAGTTAGGGACTTAGGAATAATCTTAGACTCCAAACTTAATTTCATAGACCACTACAACACAATTATTCACAGGGCAAATAACATGCGGCAAATAACATTAAGCGCTTTTGTCATAATTTTCAGGACCCATACACTATTAAAACACTATACATAGCTTATGTTAGGTCTATTCTAGAATATTGCAGCATTGTATGGTCTCCTCATTTAACCACACACGAAAACAGAATAGAATCAGTACAAAAGCAATTTCTATTATATGCTCTTCGTAGGTTGGGTTGGACATCATTTCGTCTTCCATCATATGAAGCGCGTTGCATGCTTATAAACATCCAAACATTGAAAGAGCGTCGTGAGTATGCAAGCGTTTCATTTGTAAACGATATCGTTTCGCAGCGTATTGACTCACCAGAACTTTTATCAAAATTAAACATATATGCACCTATTCGGCAACTTCGAAATCGTAACCTATTCGCCATCAGCCATCGTCGCACAAACTATGCAACAAATGGACCAATAAATCGCATGATGGCCTCTTACAATAAACACTGCGAAATCATTGACTTTACAATGTCTCGGCATAAACTAAAACAGTATTTTAGCACCATAAGAAACCAGAACATACAAGAACATGAATAATATTATATTATATTTAATATATATTATATGGTCTACTTATGATTGACGACAATAAATAAATAAATAAATAAAAAGTTCCTAACTCGTCGTTATCTCCCATGAAAGCTCCAACAACTTTGAATGATCACTCTGCCCTATGCAAACAACAATACAATTATCTACATTCACTTCAGAAGTTTGACGCTCTTTAAAAAACAATTATATATAATTATTTATATTGGGGAAATGTTGGCTATTCTCAATCATTTTGAAACCTCTAGTTTAGTATATTCTTTCACTAATTTGATTTCCTTTCATACGCTGAGCCATTCCATTATATCATATTTTTCTTGAAATGGACCCCACGCACTCTTAAATGCTGCTGTTCGTATTACCTAAAATAGAACTTTTTTTTAACGCACAGTTCAAATGAAACAATTGCCGAATAGAACAGAAGTTGTCGACAAAAGTTACATTCACTTCAGATGTTTGGCGTTTTATAAAAAATATATATTATTAGTTTTGAATAATTCCGTCAATTGTTATGGATAGAGCATGAAGCAAATACATGTAAACAAACAAAAACTTCAGATATGGGCACGACAGTGAGTAAATATTCATAAAAGAGTGGATCCAGTTTAGATTACATAGCATAGGTAAAATCCTATATTTAAAAAAAAAAACAGCTAGGGTAGGGTAACGGGAACCAAATATGTCATTATTTCGGCGATAATCAACAAAATCATGTTGCTATCAGGATGACCGATCTATTTCAAAGCAATTGAGACAAAATTAATGAATTTATAATTGTTCACTTTCGCGTAGTTTTCGATTTGCTTGACTTTTTAGACACCATGACTTTACTGGTTAAGCTGAACAGATTATCTATACGATCTTTGAATGATCTAAATTTGCAGAAATTGAACCTATAAACCGAATAATGCAGCCAAGATGTACAGAATATAGTGACATGTTATAAACTAACAGGTCACATTGGTAAAATAACAGTGATTTAACAAGCAAATGGTGGACCCAATATTGGGGACATATTTTTTTCTATGTACCCAACTATAGCGTGTTGTATGAAAAGCGTAATAAAAATGTTGTTATTTGTAACATTTACAATACAAATGTCTGAGTTCCGGTTGAATGTTGTTCATATGGCTCACCTTAAAACAAATTAAAGGAACAAAATCTGTGTAGAGTGAATTATAATGTTTTGATTGTCGAATGACCGCTAAATCATATGTAAAAATCACTTAAGTGTTTCTAAGCAGTTTAAGTATAGTTTGATTTGTAAAATTGTTTGTAAGGTAGAGCGAATACAGATGGGAACGCCTTGAATCAGAAAATCAAGAAGAAACCCGTACGAAGATTGCATTTTATAAAAAATCAATCTAATGGGACGAACTTGCATCCATGATTAGACCCAATTTGGTACCCATAGACCGACACTACATCCATATCCCTTGAAAGTTTCTGACATAATAAAACGAGTTGTGTAACTTTTCGTGATACATACTACCAGATGGCTTATTAAACATATCTTAGGAAGTGTATAGCAAGTTATATTTTGTTTCCAACTCAAATACTTCATCAGTGACAATGAAAAATGTAATCGATTGTTTCATATAAGGCTAAATCAAGGGACACATACCCTATTTGTAAATGTAAATGTACGAGTATGAGTTTTGTGCGCTTGGGATGTTATACAATAGATTGATTGCTAAGGATCAGCAGGGGATAAATTCGGTAATGAAATTCTTTTTATCAAAAATTCATAAATGTGCTTCTGGTTATCGAGACGCCAATGCCTATTAAATTCTCTGAATACCAATGAAGATACC
>JASCZW010014865.1:0-21898 GCA_034211315.2 Aedes japonicus
GCATGTTCAGAACTACCATGTTTGCGGAAGAACCTACCAAAGGGTGATAGAGTCAAAATTTGGTCAAGGGAAAACGCGTGTAAATCGGTGAAATCGTTTATTTAAAAAATCAAATTAAATTTCTTTTTCAAGTTCAATTAGTATAAAATTCAGGAAAAATATTCAGTTAGGCTTCCGCTTTTCCAAATCCGAATTGCCGGGCCTTACGCTTGACTCCTGCCTATCAGATTTTGTACAGCCACCTTGTCCACCTTCTTCGCCGCAGAAAGCCAGTTTGCCTTGAACTGCTGCTCGTCCTTAGCAGTTTTTTGTCTTCTTTAGGTTCCGCTTGACAATAGCTCCAGTATTTCTCAATTGGGCGGAGCTCTGGCGTGTTGGGAGGGTTCTTGTCCCTGGGAACCACCTGCACGTTGTTGGCGGCGTACCACTCCATAGCCTTTTACCGTAATGGCAAGATGCAAATCCGGCCAAAACAGTACGGAACAACCGTGTTTCTTCAGGAAAGGCAGCAGACGTTTATTCAAACACTCTTTCACGTAAATTTCTTGGTTTGACGGTCCGGAAGCTATGAAAATGCTGCTTTTCAAGCCACAGGTACAGATGGCTTGCCAAACCAGATATTTCTTTGCGAACTTTGACAGTTTCGTGTGCTTGAAAATATCTGCTACCTTTCCCCTTCCTTTGCCGTATAAAACTCCTGTCCCGGAAGCTGCTTGGTAGTCGGCTCTTGACGTAGGTTTCGTCGTCCATTACCACGCAGTCAAACTTCGTCAGCATCGTCGTAGTACAGCCTCCGGGATCGCGCTTTGGCCGTCGTGATTTTGTTTATCATCGCGATTTGGAGTCACTACCTTCTTGCAAGTCGATAGTCCGGCTTCGTTTTTGGCTCGATGCACGGTTGTGGACGATACATCCAGCGTATTTGCGGCATCTCGGAGAGATAGGTTAGGGTTTCGCTTGAAACTACCGGCAACTCTCTTTGTCGTCTCAGCGGCTTCCGGTTTTCGATTTTCCCCGAACCAGACTTCCTGGCTGTCGACAAACGTTCCTCAAACACTTTAATTACATTTGTAACGGTTGATTTGGCAACTTTTAGCGATTTTTGCCAACTTTGCGTGTGAGTAGCTCGGATTTTCGCGATGCGCGAGCAAAATTTTGATACGCTGCTCTTCTTGCTTGGACGGCATTTTGACAACTGAAGAGTGAATTCCAAAATCAAAATAGGAGCAACATTCTACACACAACACTTCAAAATGAAGGGGTGTTCAGGTTTTAAATGTCAAAATTGAAAGAAATACGTCAAGTTGATATTGACCAAATTTTGACCGTATCGCCCTTTACCTAGTTCGGTTCGATGTCATTCAAGTTCTTCTGCGGAGCACGCTGCCACGGCCCACCTCGCTCGCCCTTCCGCCGGAACACTGATGAAAATGTTGACAGAGTTCCAATTTAATTTAAACTTTTTCACTCCCTTTGCCAGAGGGATGATGAAACCAGAGGGATGATGATGCTTTTGGACTCGTTAACGAGCACAATCCGTCGTCGTCGTCGTCGTCATCGTCTTGTCCGGGGTGTCGCTTCGAGAAGAATGGGTTGACGTGACGTGAGGGCACGTGACGCCAACGGTGGAAATGGGCAGCGAATTTGAATAAATACAAACCAAGTGGGCGCTGCTGGCTATGGCGAACGGCGTATTGGATGAAGATGGACAAAGGATAAGTTGCAACTCGAAAAGTTGCAGAAAAAAAATGGTGAGATGATGGAAGAAAAAGCGGTTTTCGAGAAGTGTAACCCGAAATCGGCTTGACATGATGATGGCGTTGGTAACTCGATATAAATTACTTAAAGGTTTCGTTCGATACTAGCGTCTGTCATATTCAAAGATCGTTATTAAGATCCATGTACGTGTCCGATGATATGTAATTGCTACTGTAAGCATTTTAAAAAATGGACAAAAATTGCCGATTTTTCATATTTTACCTTCGCCCGCACTGACGAAACTACCCATGCAGCATCAATCATAGTAACCCATGAGTCAGCAGACAACATTTGACAGCTCTATCAGTCGAACTCTAACCGTGATGGCAAAAACAGTGAAGCAACTCCGTTCAAAGTGTGCGCCTTCAATGAACGGCACCCCGCCGCGTCGAAAACGGACATCGTGCGGCACTTTGGGGACGCTGGATACGCCCGTTCCGGCATCTACAACATCTTGGCACTATTAGACAACAATCAGAGTATCGAAGGAAAGCCCGGTTCCAGACGGCCGACGATCCTGAGCGACAAGAAGCTCCAAAGGATGCTGAAGAGGAAAACCGAGGGAAAAAGGGGGCTAAATCGCTGCGTGCGCTTGTCCTTGTGGAGGTCGGTTCAACCGGCTAAACAGTGAAAAAGTACCTGGCAAACAGGAACATGCATGTCAGGAAGCGGAGGTCACGTCTAATGGTTTCAGAGCTGCATGCAATGACGCAGCGGCAGCGGCTGAATAAGATGGTCAACTCGATTTTCTCAGCGAATCGTGACGTGGCGGTCGTGATGGACGGCACCGATTCACCTGGATGGCAACTACTGGCAGGGCACTTCGTGTTTTATTTCCTCAACGTAGGAAGTGAGCTCCGAGGTGAAGTTCATTTCACACACCAAGCTCCCCAAGAAGGTGCTGCTGTGGCTGACAATCAGCGAAGAAGAGGATGTCGTAGCTCTTTTCGGCTCTGGACTGGCCATGAATGGAGAAATTATTAGTACGAAATGCCTGCCGGAAGTTGCGTCGTTCATCAAGAAATACCATAAGGGCGAAGACGCGGTGTTCTGGCCGGATGTGGCGTCGGCCGGATGTGGCGACGACCGACGAAGCAATCGCTGGAGCAGATGGAGAGGTTGAATATCGATGTAGTACCCAAGTCGGCAAACCCACCCAACGTCCCCCAGCTGCGTCCCATTGAGAATTTCTGTGCCAACCTGGAGCGTCAGATCCACTCCCACCATTTTTGTCGCGAAAACTGAGGAGGAATTAATTCGTTATCAGATGATGAATTTAACTCCTCGCTCAGAGCCTTTATTTCAGCAATGTGAACATCACGATGTGTCGATGATTGCAAACCAAACGGTGTATAGTTCGGTAACGAGAAACCATCGCTGGACTTGAGTTGGGTCTCGGTTAGCAGTTCTACGTCCATGTTTTGCCTGTGAACAAAATAAGGAAGCACAAGCTTCTTCAAACATACCGAGGAGGGGATCTACTTGAGGATAATTACCACTTTAGACGCCATACTGAATAATGAATTGACCTAGATCTGCGTTGATCAGTTCGGGTGTGCTTTGGCACGGTTAGTCCATAGTGCTCACTTGATGTTCGCTCTGCTTGGCCGGCATGTCCAACCATACATAAAAGTCCAAGGGATTAAGTTCCGGGGAGCTGGGAGGCCACAAAGTCTTATCGAGAAAATCAGTCCTGTTGAAAGACGTAATGATCCTTCCAGTAGAGGTCCCAAAATGCCGGGGCCACAACCTTCTCCAGAAGCTCGGTCATATAGTACGCGGCGTTGATTTTCACGTTTTTCTCCAGCGGGAGCCCAAACCATCACCGATGCGGTACTCCAGAACCGCGGGATGTTTATGAGGGATGGGGGGATACTGGCCAACGTCGGTGGCCACTGCCGATCATTTTTTATATTGTGCGGCTGTTGCAAGACAAAGAGTTTCTCATCAGACAACACGAGCTCCTGACCTGCGTGCCGCGAAAGTATCAGTTTGGCACTATCCAGCCTCTTCTTCGTTGTAACCTCCGTTACACAGTGAACCTTGCGTTTCTTGTACGAATTGTATCCCATTTCGTGTATTGTATTGACACATCCAGGTCAGCAGCGGTCTTCCGGATCGAGCAGTTCATTTTTCGACGAACCCACTTACTCACCACTTTGAAGGCTGCTGGCGTCCTCGAACGCCGATGCCCGGATCTCACACGGTCCTTGGCCGACCCTGTCTCCCGGTACCGATGGATGGTAGTAAAGATGGAATTCCACTTCACCCCATGGGCTTTCAACCGCCGGAATATGTCGCCGGGTTACCCTCCTCTCGTAATCAACTTTACTACGACGTTGCGGTACTCCTTCATCATTCGCGGTAAACAAACAACAAATGACAGCAAGTCAAACCCATGCGCATCGGTAAGCATATATATGAGGCTCAAGCTGACATGAATACAGATACAGAAGTAAACATGACGCGCACCTACACAACGATGAAACGTAGCATTTGAACTTTTTGAACACCCTGAAGTCTTTAATTCCCCCACTCATTCTAGCTTCTTCATTCCATGTATCCTGAGACGTTCTCCACTACGCTGCTGATAGCTGTTTTCAGGGTGTTCCAACAGACCCAGGTTGGGAGTTTCCTGCGGTGACGTCAGGTTACTTCAGTCGCACGAGAGTGTACCCTGGGGGGCGTCGGTACCGAAAGTTGTTCACTACGGAGAGTTTTGGGCGGAGCTTAAACGCCCGAATCGAAGTTGGTGACTCGATGAGTTCTGACGTCGATGATATCTGAACAGTTCAGACTATCTATCTTCAGTTTGTGGGTTGAAATTCCGTTTGGTTTGGTGACTTCCTGGTTTACCGATGCGGGAGACTGTGTTGGAAGAAACCACTACGTACGGCCATGTTTTATGAGGTGGCAAAATTGATAACCGAAAGCCGTTTGTGCGCTAAAATATCCAATTAGCGGTTTATACTCTTCCTTCTGGCCAACCTGAGCGTTGAAATCCCTAATGATGATCTTGATAGCGTGGCTTGGACAGCGATCGTATTTATGCTCCGCGTAGAATTATTCTGTATCATCATCGGAACTTCAGTGGTGAGGGCTCTGACCGTTGATAATTATTTATCTTACCCAGCAGACCAAGGCCGGGGAGGCCTTTGCTATATATATAGAAGTTGTCGCCATTCTGTTCGGTCCATGGCTGCACTTTACCAGCCTTGCAGTCCGTAAAGAGTCCGCAGATCACCACGTTACC
This sequence comes from Aedes japonicus, assembly GCA_034211315.2. Taxonomy (NCBI): domain Eukaryota; kingdom Metazoa; phylum Arthropoda; class Insecta; order Diptera; family Culicidae; genus Aedes; species Aedes japonicus. Next base: position 5,012 of record JASCZW010014865.1, read on the forward strand.
CGTTGCGTGCCTCTTCTTCTTGTGCCCGTTGGCTCGTTTAAAGGAATTATTTTAAATAACTTGTCGTTCGGCATCCTAACCACATGCTCAGCCCACCGAGAACGGCCTGTTTTAGCGCTGTGTACGATGGGAGATTCTCCCAGCAACTGATGCAACTCGTGGTTCAGTCACCTCCTCCACGTCCCGTCTTCCATCTGCACTCTACTGTAGATCGTACGCAACTCCTTCGGTTCAAAGACACCAAGGGCACGTTTTGTCACCGCCGAACCAGTCTAATTAATGTCTAGTAGATGGTCAACTTAGTAGTTTGGTTCAATCCTAACGACCTTCGGAGTCCAAAGTATCCACGATTGCCGGCAATGATGTACCTTTGTATAACTCCGCTGGTATCGTTATCGGTGGTCACCAATGAGCTCAGATACACGAATTCGTCTTCCGCCTCGATGTCAGCACCATCGATCTGAACTCGTGACTTCAAATGTTTCAGTGAGCCTGTTGTGTTTTATGGCAAACCTAAAAATAATAATTCAATGGAACAAATTTTCACTAACTCCTGCGTTTATTAGGTCTCCATGGGGCCTACTGGCAGTTAGCTGGAAATTTAGCTATGGCTAGTGAAAAGATGGATGACGGAATGTTCTCCAACTTTTCCGTGGCCTTGGTGATCAACTGCCTCTCCGTTTGGTGTATGAAATTATTGGAATAGATCCTCCATTTGAGGTTTGTCAAAATATTTCCATCGGTCGCAGCAGGTGGACGTTAGGAAGGTTGGTGGTCTTCGGTACAACGTTTATCTTCAGCCAGTCCATCTTCTCCACTAATTTCTTGGCACAATGGACCTAGGTCCAAAAGACCACTTCCGCCTTCGCATGATATTTCTTACAGTATGTCTCCCCAATTCACCACAAGCCCCGACGGAAGGAACAACGGCTTGAGCATTCCCTTTTCGCTGGTCGTCAGTCACAGAAGGACATTCTTGCGGAACTTGGTGTGGGAGTTTTATTTAACGTCAATCATCTACCTTATTGGTGGGGGGCGTAAAGTACCTGATCTCCTGCGATTCATTGCCGTCCAGCGTCGAGTAGGTCTCGTCATCCATTGTGACCACGACGTTATGCTTCATCGGAAAGATGTTTATAGACCGTCCCAGAAAAAAAAAGTGCACGGCTTCAGACCGTTACAAAAACATGTGGGTTATTATTTATGTCAACTTTTATTCTTACATATAGTTTCTCAACATTGTGAATCAACAGTTCATGAAAAATGTTTGAAGCATTTTCTCGATGTTTTCCTCTAACGTTCCTCACAAGGTTCTGCACAGATTGATTAGGAACGATTTCAGACGCTCTTGTCCAATCTCTTATGAACTTTTCCTCGGTATCAGCTGGCTGAACATGTTTACGAAGATACCTCTTGACCATGTACGAAAATCGTTCGATGGGAAGAGTTTCAGGGCAATATTGGGGATTCAGGTGCTTAGGTACATTCATCACGTTTTCCGATTTGTTCCGAATTAGTCAACTGATTTGAAGCAAAGGAGGGACCATCAGGGCACTAAAGTGAAACGATTTAGATAGAGAGCATGGGACTGCCTCCTCCTTATGGTTAATATTTCACGGAACGAGAGTGGGCTCTTCGACCCCATCTATTGGGTTTGTCAACCGATGACTCGATTCTAGTGCTGTGTGTGTGAACTTGCTATTGGAAGGAGATTTTCTTCCCTGTATTCGCGGATTTCACGTAAGTGTCTCGTTTTCGGGCCCGTCCAAACATGTTGGGCTTCATGCAGGAGTTTGATGATCACAAACATCGATATAATCCTGATCAAATCCTGATAAAGTTTTTCAGATTATTCCACTGCTATGGAAAGTTTCCTTGCTACAATAGATGGTAGTATTTCATCATCATCATCATCATCATGATCCGAGGTACAAACATCCGCAAAGGTAGTTAAAGTTTTCCCAACTCTGAACCAGAGAAGGTCACACGAAATGAGTCTGACGACGTAAACTTCTTTGCACCATTATTAATCTAGGTCGGACACAACGACCCAAAGTTTATTCGGTCAAACTTTAATTATCTCGGTCACGGTCGAGAATCGCTTTGTCAGATCATAATTGAATGTTCAGAGGTTTCCCTTTTGGCTGAAACTTAGCAACCAAGGAGTTAGCAAAACGGAAAAACAATCAACACCAAAACAAACACACACACACACACACACACACACACACACACACACACACACACACACACACACACACACATATACATCACTTTGCGCTGAGATGGTCGTGAGTCCATTATTGACGTTACTTTTTGCAGTCCATCGCTGATGAGAAACATGTATTGGAGAGTGAGTGAGGAGTACACAAATAGCGATCATCAGGCGATCAGGTACACAATCGGCAAAGGGAACTCAGTATCAGTACGACGGATGAATACGAACGAACTAAACTGGAGGACAAAGGAGTTCGATAGCGACCTCTTTACAGTAGCACTGCGTGTAGAAAGCGCCCCCTCGGACGCGGAAGAGCTGACAGCATGGCTGACGGCGGCATGTGATACCACCATGCCGAGGAAGTTGAAGCCAAGAAACGAACGGCGCCCAGTACACTGGTGGAACGAGGCCCTCAGTAACCTTCGTGCTAGTTGTCTCAAAGCTAGAAGGCGAGTTCAGCGAGCAAAAACGGAAGCGGATAGAGAAGTGCGTAGGGTTGAAGGACACCGGTTGAAGGATGCCCGGACAAGCTGAAGACGAACGTGGATGGTCTCTTCCCACAGCACGAGCCTACGGCATGGTCACCGACACCGTACGGCAATGAAGTGGCAGGAGCAATTGATGGTACACGAGTCTCCAACGATGAGCTCTTGTCAGTGGCAAAAGGGCTGAAGGTGAACAAAGCTCCGGGTCCGGATGGAATGCCCAATGTGGCATTGAAAGCGGCACTACAGCGGTATCCCGACATTTTTAGGAGTGTGTTGCAGAATTGTCTAGAAGAGGGGAGATTTCCCGACAGGTGGAAGATTCAGAAGTTGGTGCTACTGCCAAAGCCAGGAAAGACGCCTGGGGATCCAGCATCGTACCGACCCATATGCTTGTTGGATGTACTTGGCAAGCTGTTGGAAAAGATCACCCTTAACATGTTTATGAAGTGCACGGACAGCGAGCATGGCTTGTCAACAAACCAATTCGGGTTCCGGAAAGGAAAGTCAACGGTGGATGCAATTCGGATTGTCGTCGACAGTGCGTATAAGGCATTCAAGCAGCAGAGGAGAGGTAATCGATATTGTGCGGTGATAACGATAGACGTCAAGAATGCCTTTAATAGCGCTAGTTGGGAAGCCATTGCCGAAGCGCTACACAGTATCAAGGTTCCTGACTATCTGTGCAAGATTTTGAGTAGCTACTTCCAGAACCGGGTTTTTTTTCTGTTCGATACAAAAATGGGCCAGAAGTGGATAAGGATCACGGCGGTAGTGCCATCCTTGGACCGATGCTTTGGAACGCAATGTACAATGTAACACTGAAGTTGCCAACGGGAGTCAAGATCGTTGGTTATGCAGACGATATTGTCCTGACAGATGTTGGCGACCGAATCGGATTGACACGATTGAGAACTGGATGCGCGAAGCTAAACTGCAGAAGCACACCACAAAACGGAGGTGCTAGTGGTCAGCAATTGCAAAGCGGTGAAACGGGCGGAAATCGTCATGGGAGGGCATGTCATAGCCTCGAAGCGAGCACTGAAGTAGTTGGGAGTGATGATCGACGACCGGCTGAACTTCAACAGCCACGTCGATTATGCCTGCGAAAAAGCGGCAAAGAGCTATAGCCGCGATAGCCAGAATCATGCCGAATAGCTACGGACCTACCAGTAGTAAGCGGCGTCTACTAGCTAGCGTTTCCACTTCAATACTGAAGTACGGAGGGCCAGCCTGGATTTCAGCGTTGGAAACTAAACTAAACAGAACGCATCGTCTCATGGCCATGCGAATTGCGAGCGCTTGCAGGACCATCTTTTTAAAAGCAGTATCGCAGTATGTGTTATCGCCGGAATGATTCCTATCGAGGACAGTGAGTGCTACACGAGGAAGGAAACCAAAGGTGTTCGGAAAATCGTGCTAGCGGCATCGATGGCAAAACAGCAGCAGGAGTGGAACACGGCGAGAAACGGTAGGTGGACACACCGGCTTATACCGGTTCTGTCATCTTGGACAAACAGGAAACATGGCGAAATCAACTTTCAATTGACACAGTTCCTGTCTGGTCATGGATGCATCGGTTTGGACACGCAACGTCACCCGTCTGTCACCCGTCTGTCGATTGCCCAAGGTTTGAGGAAGTTCGGAGGGAGATGCCAGTGCTTAATACGGAGAACATCATCGAGGAAATGTGTCGAGAGGAGAGCACCTTAAAATGCCGTTAATAGTGTAGTGACGCAAATTATGACTGAGTTGCAGCGCGAATGGAGGGAACATCAGCGGTCAAGCAGCGTCGGTGTCCCACGAGGGTGACTGTGAAGGAGGGCACGGTATGAAGGCCGGCTACTCCATATCGGTACACGTCTCGATGGGTACATAAAGCAGCACAAAATAACGGCAAGAGTCGCAAGAGCCAAGACAACAGAGAGGTGCATGAGCACAGCCGATGAAGTAGTCGCTTCATCGTGGTCCCGGGGGGAGACGGCAAAAGGAAATAAGGAATGTTTTTTAGTGGTTAGGCACGGAAGCGAGTCCCATTACCGCTTGAGTGAATCGCACACAGTGCCAATTACACTACAGGCCAGGCTTTTGAAGTTTTTTCAACCTTATTATTAAAAACACACACACACACACACACACACACACACACACACACACACACATACACACACACGCGCGCGCGCGCTATAGTATAAAATTACAATGTATTCAGGGGATAGCGAGAGAAACAAAACTTGTTTTATGGACTGGTTCGAAAAATATCAATCCACTTTCTTTCTGAAAAAAAACTACCAGACTGTGATTTTTGCTTATTATATTATCAAACTAAGTTTTCTACAAAAACTAATGTTTTCTTTCCATCTTTATTTCAGTTTGCTCAATTTATTATTAGATTTTTCGTAGGGTAGGGTAGTTTTCTAAATTTTCCCTTCACAATACTCATAAGCTTCATAAACTGTGCACAGTGCTTTCTCGTATCATTTTCACTACTTTTGGCCAATCTTTCTTAAATTTTTCCACACTATCCGATGGTTTCATGAGTTTTCTAAGCTTCACCTTCGTCAAAACTCAGAAACATTTGATTAGGCGAATCTCTGGACAGTTTGGTGGATTCATCTCCTTTGGTACAAATACGAATTTGTTCTTTTTGTACCACTCTAGTGCATATTTAGCATAACGGCGGGAAGCAACATCAGACATTTAGTTGCAAGATATGGTGCCGATGCAGTTCCGTAGGTGACCGTGGTGAGCTCGTACGTTTTAACCGGTTGCTCAGGAGAATCTCTCCATAGAATCCGCTGGAGTGATTGGTCGACTTCCGCTACGTTGACCATGCGGTACATTTTGGCAATGTCCGCAACTAGAACGAACACCCAAAAGCGAAACCGCATAATAATGGATAGCAGATCATCTTGCACCACAGGTCCAGCCATTAATCCGTCGTTCAGAGACACTCCAGTTGACGAGCGACACGATGCATCAAAGACGACTCTCAACTTGGTCGTCGTACTTTCGGGCTTGAGTATGGCATGATGAGGCAGATAAAACGAGAGCTTGTCGTCTTCGAAATTGATCTCACGCATGTGACCCATGGATAGGTATTCGTGGATGAATTCCATGTACTGAGCCTTGAGCTTGTTGTTCGCTGCGAATCGTTTCTCCATCCCATGAAATCTTTTTAACGCAATGGCTTTGGAATCTCCTAACTGGCTAAGGATGTGATCCTTTTTGGGAAGAGTAACGACGAACCTTCCCTCACTGTTTAGTATCGTCGTCTTATTGAACAGCTCTTCGCAAATCGTCTCTTCGAGCGATAACGTACTCGAATTGTGGCATGATTCCAAATCCCAAAACTTCGCCACAAATTCTCGCAGGTCAAGAGTGGAACAGGAGTTGGTAACTGACGTGTCAGCTGGGTTTCCAGTAACACGTCCGGATACAACCCATCCGAATACTGTTTTCTGCAGCGTTGGTCCATCGTCGGAAAGCTTCATTTTATCTTGGAGGAGCAGGTCGTAGTAGTACTCTGCGCCTATGATGATGTCAATTGGACCTGGTATGTGGAACTCAGGATCCGCTAAGACAATCCCGTTTGGAATTGCCAGTTCCTGTACACTGACTGGTTGAATTGGCAACTCAGAGGTCAGCTTAGGGAAGTACATAACACTGAATGTTCTCAGCGTACGAAGAAATGCGAAACGACCGTGGAGCTATCATCGCTTCCACCTTTTTCGTTGATTTAACAATAGAGCCTCCGATTCCAGCTACAGCTAGAAAGCTAGGAGTTTCGGTAAGCCTGAGTTTTTGCGAAAGCCTTGTTGTGACAAAACAGTACTCCGAACACGAATCCAGAAGGGCTCTAGCTAGTTGAGTATTTCCATATCTATCTGACACACGTACTATTGCTGTCGACAATAACACTGAACTGGTAGAAGTGTGCATGGTAGCGGGTAGGGAATTGCTTGAAAGTGTATGATTTGTGATGGGTGGTGTGGGTGGTGGTGTTTGCGAAAGCGAATTTGTGTTTGCGATAGGGAATGAACTGGTATTGAGACCAGTTGCTTGATTCGGTGTTGGGTGATTCTGGGCAGGTGGCTGTGTTTGTTGTGTGTTGTTCACCTGTGATCGGTTCTGAGTTTGTGGGCCGGAGGAATCGTAATGGGGTGTAGCTGCATTTGGCCTTCCGCCATTGGTGCCTCCGGAGTGAAGAAGCGAATGATGTTTCCTCTGGCAGTGTCGACAAACACCAGCCGTACATGCTCGAACCATATGCGATGGAGATAGGCAATTGAGGCACAGTCCGAGTCGTTTCACCTTTTCATAACGCTCAGGAATCTTCATTTTGATGAACCTTACACACTTGAACGCAGAATGCATTTCTTCGGAGCAGAACGGACACCGATAGGAAGCGGATGTCTGAGGATGACTAACGGTGAATTTGGGTTTCTTTATTTCGATTTGGGCAGTCTTCGCTGGAGCTATCGACTGTAGAATTGCGCACTGGTTGCGCAGGAAATCCATCAACTGGGCGTATGTCGGAACTTGTGTTGAGCTATGATGTGTCTCCCAATTTCGTAGGGTTAATGATGTATCCAGCCTCGCGCACATCATATGAACAAGGATTGTGCTCCATTTCGAAGTATCCTCACCGATCTTGTCCAACATTTGAAGGTTACGATCATACTCGCTGATCAGATGGCTCAAACCTTCATAGTTTTCGCGTTTCAATGGCTCTACTGCAAACAGGGCATCGATATGAGCTTTAACAATGAGCTTTTTGTTCTCATACCGTTTTTGCAGTAGCTCCCAGGCGATAGCATAGTTCGCAGCCGTTATCTTTATCGTCCCAATTTCCTGTAATGCCTCGCCCAGGAGTGAAGATCGCAGGTACGAAAACTTGTCGATGTCAGTAAGCTGTTTATTGCGGTAAATTAAGCTTCTGAACAAGTCTCTAAATATTACCCAATCTCGGATTTTGCCACCGAAACTAGGCAACTTAATCTCTGGCAGCTTGACCGTAGATAGGGCCGATGAGCATGGTTGAATCGTTGCTGTAGATGATCCGGCGGATGTTCCTGGATCGCATTTGGGTCGAAGAAGCTGCAATGCCGATTTCAATTCACAGTAGCTATCTTCGGCTTGCTGGATGATGGCACTATATTCGATCTGCCGCTTTTCACCAAGTGAGGACAAGCGAGCCTTCAACTCCTCCGGATTAGCCTTAGAATCCATCAGCTCCTTTTCATCAGCTTCTTCCGTGAGGACTTCGATCTTTCTTCGTAGTAGGTAAAATTTCTGCATTGCTTCCTCCAGGATTTCCAGCCTCGTATCGATTTGCGTTTCATGTTTCTCCCGTTTGAACTTCCCGATGAACTGCCTAACACCATCTAACGTGCTCCGCACTTGACGTTGTTGGGATTTGAGCTCTCTCAGATCACTCGACATTTTATCACTTTTTTTTAACCACTGTCCACTAAATTGTACTTTATGTTCAATTTTATATCACTATAGTCACTTCATAGGAATGATTACACTATATCACCATACCACATAGTGTATTCAGTCAATAGTTTGTTCACTCAACACTTGTTTTCACTATGACACGACCTCCGCGCTTCGCGACTCAACTCGACGACCCACAATTGACAGAGAACAGACCGACCAAATTTGGCTGCAAGAAGGGAAAACAACCAGGTGAAGCAAACGAGCCGAGAAATAACCATTAGAATCAAGTACCAACCAAAAAAGCTCAGGGATCACAAAATTCGCATGCAAATAAAAATCAATTTACAACCACCATTTGCTTTATTCCGCCAAATCCTTTGATCTGCACCCCATGCATGGTGCCACCACAAATCAAAAGCAATTATACTTCCCTAGCCACAAGCGCTGTTGGTTTTCCGCCTGTCTCTGGTCACCAATGCACTCCAAAAACAGCTATCTTGCACCCAACACTGCAAATATTCGTATTGCTGGACCGAAACGATGAGTTGAGCAGTTGAATGGCAGTATCCAATGCCACACGTGGATCTTCGCTAAGTTAGACACTTATCACGATGGCTGTTTTACAACAACGCCACTATTGTTCAGCCGGGTTATCGACCGGTGTATTGTTCATCGGTAACCGGTAGACGAAGCACTTTATCCACTATCAATTTTTCCAACGACATCCGGCTCGAAGGACCAAAATGTTTCTATTACTTGCCCGGGCCGTTGGAGAATTTGTTCGGATCGTGTACACAAACTCGCGATTTGGCTTAATTTTAAAACGACCGATTGATTTTATTATAAAGTCCACTGGATAGAAAAACTACATTTTATTTACATAACGATTCGCATATATTCACGGAGGCGGGCGATGCTATATCGTGCACGGTTTGACTTTGACTAAACTGCCTCTCGTATTGTGTGCAATACGATGAGGTCAGTGGTAAATATAAATCTCGTTTCGAAGCCGACCAGTGGCGATCGGTCAGTACTACCTATTATACCTTACTGATAAGAGATGGATAAGAATTGCTTAATGCGATAAAACGAGAAAACTAGTACTGTCATGTGGAACACGTTTCGGTGTTGCCAAACGGACCAACTTTCCTATCTCCAAACAGGTTTGCTTTTAAAAGTTTACACAGTAAATTGGGGAAAAAATGTTCGAGCCTGGATGTCTGTTCTCTGTGGTACCACTCCATCACAGTTTTAGCAGAGTGGCATGATGGGTACCCAAACCGGGGCCAGAACAAAGGTTTTTCTTTGTTGACTTTCTGATGAAGGGGTTGCAACCGCTTCTGCGAGACACTCTTTCTGATAGATCTCCTTGTTGATTGTGTGCCTGTAGTGACGAAAGATTTACTCTTTTGCCACGACTGAAAATTGCTTGCCACACAAGGTTTTCTTGGGAAATTTCGATGCCTTCTTCGTTCTGAAATGCTCAGCTGTAGCATTTCTGGCCATAGCAGAATAAAAAGCCAGCCCACGAAGCTGCTTGAAATCCTCCAGGACATAAGTTACATCGTCCATAACAACGCATGAAAACTTCGTCAAACATTCTGCAGTACAAACGTCGAGCTCGTGATTTTGCTGCCAAGCTCTGTTTGTCGTTGTGATTTGGAACTGTTTTTACTTTAAACGACTTAAGTTCCAAACGTTGTTTTGATTTTTGGACAAAACCAGGCGACATCCCTATTTTACGAGGCATCGTTCGAATGGAAGATTTGGGGTTTTCGTTAATATCCTTGCTGACCTTTCGGTCCATGACAGGACCAGCGCGTTTAATGTTTTTGTCACTTCTCGGTTTCCTCTCCACCGTCAAACGTTCCGAAAATGATTTGAGCACCTCGTGAACAGTGGATTTAGAGCAAATCCAATGTTTTTACAGGTCCGTATTGACAAGTCAGGATTTGCCGTACGCCCCAGTACAAAATTCGCTCGGGCACTTGTTTTTCTTTTCGTCGCCATCTTGAATACTAAACATGAAATGGAAACATCAATCATAGTCTTTGTCATCATAGACTCTTAGCTATACCACAGTGAAATTTTTCATTCCTACGTGCAATATTTCAAAAGTTATAATGATTTGAAAGTGTCCGGATTAATGTGGATACAGACCTTAATTCCATGAAACCAGTAATGTTCAGTAAAAACTACGTGTGTTAAATCATAAGGATTTTTGTAAACCGATTGTTTTTCTGGATTTGACAGATTGTTGGAGTGAAAGAAAGGTAACGCATTTTCCAGTTGCCCTTTCCAAGAATTAAAATAATTCCGAAAAACTAAACCGGAGACAGGTAGACATTTTCTGGCAGTTGATTGAATACCCTCTTCAAGAAGGAATGGTTTCTCAACTGCGTAAAGCCGGGAGCAGATTCAGTTCATCATGCAAGTAACTGGTTTTTTTTATTTACATCCAAAATGAATCTCTTTCGGTCCCACGGTATACCTGCATTTCAGTTTAGATTGGATTTCATTTCACCACCGATCGAATTAAATGACAACCATCAACTAATATGCAACAATTTCCGCCTTACAAGCATACACTCTGATTACGTATACGTATTTATAACCCACACAAAAATAGGAACGAATAAGCAAAGGTAAACATAATTTTGGCATAAAGCAAAGTGTGCTTCCTTCACGCAATGATAACAGCTCAAGTTTCTTTCGGCAAATACGAAAATCAAGCAGCAGGGGCAAACACGAAAGATGCTACATACTCCACCCAATTCCATGAGCATCATCAGACAAACATCTTGCTCTCTGCACCGTCTGGGCTTGGAATCAAAGCTCTATTTACCTTTCCCTTTCAATACTTTGCCATCGAGAGGCTCTGTGAGGGAAGAAAACGAACGAAACCGGGCTGCAGGCACTGAGCTGCCAGCTATGACAAACGACTTGATTGTAAAAGGGTAGACGGTACGGATTTTGAAATGGTAATCCCAATTTGGAGTCGACTAAAAAGAAACAAAGTTCTGTATGCATACTAAATTCATATGTAACGCTGACATCGTCATGTCAGTCTCGGTCGTGTCAACACTGACAGGCAAATGTTCCTGAAGTGAATCTTTGAAAGGTGGGATTGCGAAAGTTTGCATACTGGCTTAGGAAGCCCGCATGACTTACCATTGATTCTAAATATTTAAGGGGATTGATTTGACTTGCTGGATTTTCCACCGCATAACCCCGTTGTCCTTCGCAGCTTCTCCTGCCATTCAAAGAAAGCGCCGAGCACACAGCAGTTGCCACCCCCATGCCGTGTTTGCTGGAGATTGTACAGCAAACGATACGGCATGAAATTTAGTATTAACTCGGCCTCTTTGAATGCGGAAAACTGTGAAGGACGGTATAGTCAAGCAAGTCGGTATTCCTTAAATGTGAATCAATGACAAGTATGCCGAAATAAACGATATGCAGAGCTCCGCGGTCAGGTGTTGACGCACCGAACTGACTGTGACGATGTCATTATAATTTGTATACAGCATACAGAACTTTGTTTCTTTTAGTCGAATCCATTGAGTTATACAATTACCTTTGCAGCTGTCGTTGTTATTACAGTGTAAACCTGGATTTTCAGGCTTCTCATGTGAGGAAGTCGTCTGGGCTTGTCTTGGAACGTGCTGGAAACAAGCTGTCGAGCAAATAACAAATGAGACAGATGAGTATGAGCTTCTTTCGGTTGCCTCTGCTTGATTTTCATTGCCGAAGAGGCAGTTATTATCGAGAATGCCACGCTTTATGCCAAATTAATATTATTCACTGGCCTGGGTTAAATAATCTCTGTGTAATCACAGGCGAAGGTGTTTTATTAATTTGTGGTGAATGAAATCAATCGACTGAAATCTTGTAATGTGGGACGAAAACCATTTTGGATGTAAATAAGGCCGTTCTGCATGTCTGCCTGGCGACCATTCGCTGAAGAATTGATGTGTACTATCTCAGTTTTCCGGAGTGTAGTGAACGAAGCTGAAATGCGTTAATTTGGCAATCTATCAGAAGGCAATCGGTGCTACAAAGGTATATGTTACGTAGTCTACTGAACGTATGATTAGTCTGTAATACATTAATCGGACACTCCTTTTGAGAATGTGCATAAGTGAAAATTGCACAATGTTATGGCAAGTCTATGATGACAGAGACTATGATTGATGTTCATTTCATGTTTGTGTGGATGGCACGAAGAGCAAGGTGAGAGCAGGTACCTGTACGCTGGAATCCTGACTATCGATACCGGGACCTACCCACAGGTTTCTCTCAATTCAGGTATCAAATCATGTGAAAGAGCATTAAACACTGAATCTGAACCAGAAGATCAAATGTGTGAATCTACCGTCGAACGATGCCTGTCAAAGAAATCAAGGCAATGCCCAAATCGTTAGAAATGAAGGCAGTTCGTCACGACAAACCTTTGGCAGCTCGACGAGACACGTATGAACGATGTAACTCCTCAAGCAATGAACAACATGGCCAGAAATGCTGGCTGGCATTTCAGAACGAAGAAATTCCCAAACCTTGTGTATATTTTCATGTGGCAAAGAAGCAAATCTCACTGAGAAAGATAATCTGTAAAAGGAATATTCTAACAGCATCATGCCATCTGAGTGAGCTACCACGGAAGCATCCAGATAAGACATTTTCCCAATTTACTGTAAAACTTTCATCAAACCTGTTGAGTTAGTCCGTTTAACGCAACGTATGACAGCTGAATTTCTCGTTTTATCGCATTCTTGAATATCCATCTCTTGAGTACAATGTAAACCATAAACAGGAGCAATGTATGTCAACGCTGACATAATCATCAACAGCTCTGAGGCAGTTTAATCAAACCGTGCGCGATAATATAAATGTACTCTAAATATATGAATAAAAATTTATCCAGTGAATAAATCAATCAGTCGTTTAGAGTGGTCAAATCTGCTTGGTTGTACGTCGAAGACATTTTGTCCTTCGAAACCGGATGTCGTCTGCGACAAACAACAACCGCAGTCTGTGAACAACTCAATTGGCGATGGCCATCGTGACGAATATCTGAAGATCCGTGTGGCATTGGATGCATTCAGCGCTCAGCTCATGTTTCGATCTAATTTGCAATCCAGTGCCAGATCACCTGATGCATTAGTGACATGACGCAAGTATAATTTGCTTTCTGTGTGTCGCCATGCGTGGGGTAATTAAATTGATTTTTTTGGCCAAATGCAATGATCCCCTGGTTGTACGATGTGGCCTAAACCGTTCTAGCCGCCTGGTGTTTTCCTTCTTGCCAGAGTTTTATTCTGTCTATCGTCAGTAGTGGTATAATGAAACAGATGTTAGTGAACAAACTATTGGCCTAACATATGTACATGAAGTAATAGAATGTCATTCCTATAATGTGTTATGTAATATAAAAAATTAGACATAGCCAATTGAAATGGACAGTAATTAAAAAAGTGATGCGTGATCTGAGGAAGCCTCCCAATATCAGAAAGCAGAAAATGCAAGACACAAATCAACAATCTGAAATTACCTACTACGAAGATCGAAATCTGAAGAAGCAATGGTGATGGGTCGTGGAGGATGAGCAATCTCTTGTGAAACTGACAGATCTGTAACCGAAGATATACTATGTGAAATCTGACATTACAGCTCTTCGACAGAATACTGATTCCATGCCAGTCCTCCGGCAACGGTCTCATCGGCCTATCTACGGTCAAGCTATGAAGACTCATTGGCCATGTAGAGACTTGTTCAGAGCTGATACCGCAATGGCAACGCGACATCGACAGGGTCCCTCATGCGATGCCTATGGGCAATGTTAAATTTAGTAGAATGGCGAGCAATACTCTATATCGCTTGGAACTACGTATGAAAACAGAAGCTCATTGATAAGCTCCTTATCAGAGCCATTGAAACGCGAGATATGGTGAGCCATCTGATGATCGTAACCTTCAGATGTTGGACAAGATCGGTAATTAATGAATCCTTGTTCATATGTGCGCGTGGGCAATCAGTAAGATGGAACGCGAGTGGGAACACATCACTCAACGCAAGTTTGACATACGCCCAGGTGATGGGGTCTCACGCGCGAAATGATAGCGTCGATAGCTCAATGAAGATTTAATTCTGGGTAGTCATCATGAACATCATCCGTTACTCCGAAAATCATTCTGCGTTCATCAAACAATTCTTTAGTGTCGGACTATGCTTATATCTCAATCGCGTATTCCGAATAACGGCTGTGGGCAGGCCTCATTCATGTCTTCACTCAGGCATGGTATGCCACGTGCGGTCCCGTCCTGTGGGCGATGACAACGCAACAAGGCCTGGCCGCACCTGTCATAACGCAGTCTCAATACCATTCGTTATTTATTCCCAATCGCAAACGCAAATTCGCTTTCGCCATACGCCGCCGCCGCAAGATCAATACGCTCGAAACTACCCGCGCCGGCGCACTTCTACCAGTTCGATATTGTGTCGACGGCAAACCGTATCAGATAAGTACTCGGCTAGCTGGATTCGTGTTCAGTACTGTTGCAACAGGCGAAACTTCAGGCTCCTGGCCTCAGCTGAAATCGGAAGATAAACGGAAACGTCCACGGTGACGCTCGTCTCGATCTTTAATATAAGCGGACACTCTGATTACAATGATCTGTGTTCAGGAACTGTGGCGATTTGACGGATTTGATAACCTTCCACGAGCAGATCCAGTGTTATCGTAGGCGCGACCTGCTCCTCAAAATAAAATAAATAGACAACGCTATGAAAAACGGCAATGTTGAAATGGGTGAACGTGTTATATTGGCAATCCGCAGTGCATGACTCGTGAGCGGATATCGTACCCACAGTCGGTATCGAACGATATGCAATCCTGTATGACGATACGGAACGATGAGTAAATCGTTACTCTTCAAGGATCGCATCCTTAGCCAGTGCCTGCGTAAAGATTTCTGTAAGGATGGAGAAACGATTTAGAAGCAGACAGCTCAAGGCTCATTGCAAGATTCATCCGCGAAATACATGGGTCACATGCGTAGTGCCTTTCGAGAGACTAAGTATCTGCACTCATCATCGCCATACTCGAAGCTGACGACCAAGTTGAAGTCATCTTTGACATCGTAATCATCGTCAACAATTCTCTGAACGATTCATCAATAGACTAACAGATGTCTATATCCATCATTATGCGTTTTCCTTTTGATGTTCGTTCTAGTGCAGACTTATTTGCAAATATTACCGCATGATCTTATGTGAAATCGACCAATCACTCAACGTATGGAGAGATTCACGAGCAACCTTGCAGCTCCTGATCTACTGCTGCATCAATGCCTTCCTACCATTATATCTTCGTGTTTTTTAAAAGAGACATCGTGTGCAAGTGGATACCAAACTTCAGGAATTCGCTATCGAAACTTTCTGGTACAATAGTGGCTAAACGTGATGAGATGTGAAAGAAGATTGGGCAAGTAATTGAGATGATGAGGCTGTATAATGGTGTGACGGAATGGAGAACTACCCTACGAATCTATTAATGAGTGGTAGAGCTGAAATAAGATGAAGGCATTCTGGAAAGTCTATTCTATGCATATCCCTGTGTAATTTTAGCGCGCGCTCTCTGTGTGTGTCTTCAGTAATTATTAAATATATATTGTGTTTTTATGGCAGGTTGAAACTTCAAAGCCTGGCCTGCTGGCAGTAACTGTGTGCGATGACAATGAAACCGCTAAAGAGCATTCCTTGACGCCGTCTCCCAGGCGTGACTACTCGTGAGCAATGTAATGCCTCTAATATGCTGGCTCTTTAAATCTTGCCATTATTTTATTAGCCTGCCCATCGGACGTGTACCCTGTAACATAATCGCCTGGGACAGAGCAGCCTTGACCGCTGATCCAGTGCCTTCAGTCATGAGCCTCGCTACATATTAACGGCATTTCAATTTCTCCTCGATGATGTTCTCGTAAACGCGGCATCTCCCTCGAGACTCCTCAAACTTGAGATGTGTCAGGCGGTGACAGACGGGATGACATGTCCAAACCGATCCATGACCGGGCAGAGTCAGTAGTTGATTTCTCCTGTTTGTCCAGCGGGCCAGTATGGTGTGACACCGCCGTGTTCTCCTGTTACATCGATGCCGCAGCACCTCGGGCATAACAGTTTCCTCGTGTAACTCACTGTCGATCATTCGTAGCCTGCGATACAGATGGTCTGCAGGCGCTCGCGGGTCATGGCCATGAACTGACGTTCTGTTGGATTCCAGTAGCCGCCGGTATATTGAGAACGCTGTAGACGCGCAGGTCAGCCAACCATGGCCCGCGCAGGCGACGTGGTGTGCCGGTCGTCGATGTCACTCTGACTACTCCTTCCGGAGCGCGCTGACATTTCCGCCCGTTTCACCGCGCGTGTATAACGCATTCTGGCCTTCTTCATCCAGGTGTCGTGGCAGTCGCCAGCTGTCGGGACTGGCTCGTCTGCGCCGATCTTGTCCCGTTGACTACCGATATTGTACGTGCGTTCAAACATCGATGAAACCTTCGACGTATCGAACAGGCGACCCCTGGGCTACTTGTCTTTACTTGAACCTTGATACTGTGTAGCGTGGCCAACTGGCGCGGGCTGGCTGCGGCATCCTCCTCACACTGTACGATATTATCCACACTCAATTGATAAATAAACAAACTGTCCGTATAAACGTATTGAAGTGATCTTTCCAGCAACCTT
>JASCZW010014866.1:0-21898 GCA_034211315.2 Aedes japonicus
TTTGTACTAGCTGAACTCGGTGCGTCCTGCGCTACAGTAAGGCTTTACCAACTAAATGAAGGAAAATTTAATATAACCCCGAGCACTTTTATGGTTTTGGAATGCGTTTTTGATTTCTTGAATAAGCAGGGTTCAAGCTTCTATCAAACAATGCTCCTTACCCGAGAAATACACGTTTTGTGTTTAAAGTCTATCCTGGACAATTCTCATTTTGGTAGAAATTTGTGTTTCATTTGTATGGGTGCCCTCCCTTGCAGAGGGGTATAGGTCCTCTCAACCCACAATACAATGATTGCCTTCAAAACCCCCATGCCAAATTTGGTTCCATTTGCCCAGATTGGTTCTCGAACCATCACACTGGGGCTCTTTGTTTGAACCCCCGCCCTTTCAAAAAGGGAGGGGACTCGAATCCACCATAAAGACAGCATTCTTGCGCTTCAAAACGCCCACATGCGAAATTTGATTCGAGTTGCTTGATTAGTTCTCGAGTTATGAACAAATTTGTTGTCTCATATGTATCAGAGCCCCCCTTCCTGAGAGAGTAGGGGTCTCAAACAATCATAAGAACCTTCCCCTGCCCAAGAAGAAACCCCTTCCTTTTAAGTTTTTCACGTTGGTCGGTTCAGAAATTTCCGAGAGTCTATGGAGGTCTGACAGGCAGACAGACATCCCGAACAGAAATGCATTTTTATGTATATAAGAAATCTACCCTCCAAAAACCTCCCACATGCCAAAATTTGGTTCCATTTTGCTTGATTTGTTCTCGAAGTTATGCTGAAATTCATGTTTTTATTCCCCTTTTTTTGAGTTTTGGGGCCCCTCTTTCAGTGAAGCCGGAGGAGTTTCATTCCATAGAAGAAACATTATTATTGCTTCAAAAACCTCCACCAGGCCAAATTTGGTTCCATTAACCAATAAGTTCTCGAGTTATTCAAGAAGTTTGTGTTTCATCTGTATATGAGCCCTCCTCTCAGAGAAAGGGAGGGCTCGAGTCAACAGAAATATTTCTTGCCTTCGAAAACCTCCACATGCCAAATATGGTTCCATTAACCCTGAGTTCTCGAGTGATTCCAGAGAAATTGTGTTTAATTTGTATGGATGCCGCCCTCACTTGTAATCCAGATGGCGGAGAGAGTCTCAAACCTCCATAGAAAAAATTTATCTCCTCCACATGCCAAATTGGGTTCACATGCTCATGATTAGTTCTCGAGTTATGCACAAATCTGTGTTTCATTTGTTTGAGAGCCCTCCTCTTACAGGGGTGCGGAGGGGTCTCGATTTACCTCAGAAACATTTCTTGCCTTCCAAAAATCTTTACCTGTCAAATTTGGCTCCATTTGCCTGATTAGCTCTCGAGTTATGTTGAAGCTTTAGTTTCATTTTATGGGAGCACCGCCTCCCAACCTAACAGAGAGAGAGAGAGAGAGAGAGAGAGAGAGAGAGGGGTCTCGAACTATCGAAGAAAACACATTTATTGCTTTTAACATCCCCGCATGCACAAAATTTGGTTCCATTTGCTTTATTAGATCTAGGGTTATGGAAAAGTACAGTTTCATTTGTATGACAGCACCCCTTCTAGGAGAGGAGGGGTCTCAAACCACCATAAAAACATTTTTCTCCTCCAGAAAACTCCACATGCCAAATTTGGTTCCATTTGCTTGATTGGTTCATGAGATATGCAGAAACTTCTGTTTCTACATTTGTACGAGAGCCTCCCTTTCCAAGAGGGAGGGATCTCTGACTACCATAGAAACATTGCTTGCCTCCAAAAACTTCCGCATGCTAAATTTGGGTTCCTTTGCTTGATCAGTTCTCGAGTTAAGCAGAAATTTGTGCTTCACTTGTAGTGGGAGCCCCCCTTTCCGAGAAGGGAAGGGTTTCACTCAATCATAAGAACCTTCCGGTGTTCAAGACAAATCCAACAAAGCAAAAAATTTGCTTAACGATCCTTCCGCTCGCGCGAGTTAAATCAAAGGGCGTCCCAACTCATTTTTATTTATATAGATGAGAATATATTGGACACGGTGTATATATTTAACGAAGACTTTGCTGTAGATAGTAAGTATCTATATCGAAAGCATTCTGATATATGAGACTCTATATCCATATTAATCGGACACCTTCAAATCATTGTAACTTTTGAAATATTGCACGTAGGAATGAAAAATTTCACTGTGGTATAGCTGAGAATCTATGATGAAAAGACTATGATTGATGTTTACACATCATGTTTAGTATTCAAGATGGCGCCGAAGAAAAACAAGTGCGCCAGCGAATTTTGTACGGGCGTCAGGTAAATCCTGACTTGTCAATACGGAACCTTGCAAAAACATTGGATTTGCGTAAATCCACTGTTCACGATGTGCTCAAATCATTTTCGGAACGTTTGACGGTGGAGAGGAAACCGAAAAGTGACAAACGTTAGACGCGCTGATCCTGTCATGGACCGAAAGGTGAAAAGGATATTAACGATAAAACCCAAATCTCTCCACATTCGAACGGTGGCTCGTAAAATAGGGATGTCGCCTGGTTTTGTCCAAAATCATAACAACGTTTGGGACTTAAGTCGTATAAAAGTAAAAACAGTTCCAAATCGCAACGACCAACAGAACTTGGCAGCAAAATCACGGGCTCGACGTTTGTGCTGCGAATATCTGACGAAGTTTTCATGCGTTGTTATGGACGATGAAACTTATGTCCTGGAGGATTTCAAGCAGCTTCCAGGGCTGGCTTTTTATTCTGCTATGACCAGAAATGCTACAGCTGAGCATTTCAGAACGAAGAAGATTGAGATTCCCACAAAATACCTTGTGTGGCAAGCAATTTGCACGTGGGGCAAAAAGAGTAAATCTTCCGTCACTACAGGCACAATCAACTAGGAGATCTTTCAGAAAGAGTGTCTGGAGAAGCGATTGCTACCCTTCATCAAAAGTCACAAAGAAAAATATTTGTTCTGGCCCGATTTGGCATCATGCCACTATGCTAAAACTGTGATAGGTGGATACCAAGCAAATCAAGTGAACATTGTACCAAAAACCTCAAACCGCCATAATTGCCCAGAGCTACGACCAATCGAGAGATATTGGGCTCTGATGAAGCAGAAGCTTTCTGGAAAGAAGCAAGGAATCAAAGACAGTCAAACACTTCCAGCAAATTTCGGACATAGGACGGCTTCTACGATTTGTGAAGAGTCTGTACAAACCCTAATGGACGGAGTTAAGCGCAAAGTTCGAAAATTTTATGCAAATACCGAATAACTATGTTTGTCTTCACGAATTGTTAAAACATATCTCATGAATCCGTATAAACAACTACGTCGGAAATATATCATGAAACTTATGTTTATTCATGTTTTGAGGTGTCGGATTATTGCGGATACAGACCTTAAAAATTTTTCTGAAGTCCACTAACTTTCTATCTTGTGCCGCTCGAAGTTACGAATTTCTTAAAGTGAAAATATCCTTAAACAAACTAAATAAAGTATTTTAAAAAATATGGAAAAATAATATTTCAACTTCTCTGTAAACGCAAAGCGCTAAAAATGTCGGGAAAAGTGAGTAAAACACTTTTGACCGCCTTTTTTCAGATTGGTCCCAGTGTGCGCTGCTGGCGTTGGATGATTATCGAACGCCCAATTTGCCTGATAGTTGAGCCCTTTCCCAGGTAGAATCACGTGCTTTGGTCTGGGGTAATTCACCACTGCGGGGTGTGCCAATCCATAAGTCAAGAGAGTTTTTGTTTGGTTTAAATTTTCTCAGATCATGCTGAAGCCACAGCTCGTGGAGATGACGAATCGAGACGGAGCTGGCAAGCATTACAAATGGATTTGAAACTTTTGCGTCTAATAATATCGCGATAAAATTTCACGACTCCGTAAAGCCTAACAGAATTTCAGTATTCAGTTTTATTCTTTTTTCAAAGCATCTAGTTCTTCCCTTTTTTTGGATGTTTGGTGCTGTGAGGTTTTGAAAAATTACATATCAACTACCATGCACGGAGTTCTCTACAATAATGTGTGATCTGCAGAGACAGCAGAATAAATCGCCATTATGAAACTCCATTCGTAGGAAATATTCACGTCAGCGCAACTGAAATCAATCCACCCCACACAAACACAGCGCCCCAACGATCGCATGATTGGCTGACTTTCGCAGTGTAAAAATTAAAGTGTTTGCGTTTTGTTTTCCCAACAACCCATGGCCTTACTGGCAACCACTGCTCGAGACAAAACCAACCTACAAAAATGGAGCGATTAGTGGTGTTGCTAAACGGCCAATCATTCCAGTTTGAACAAGCGACACGTTCGGTCGTGTTTTTCGCTCAATCGACACAAAGTTTGTTTTTCCCCTGTTTCCCCCCGTCCGATTTCCCGCGATTGCGCGTCGGATCGTGAGCTGTCACCAGCGCTTGCTCAGTTATTAGCGATAGCAAGCCAGAAGAAAACGCTGCAAGGTTAGTGGCATTTTCTCCTCGACCTGTTGCCGTGCGCGGCGGAGTCGAAAATCAACCAAGTGGTGACATCCACCAGCGGCGATGGTTCCTGAAACCACGCCAAAACCAGCAGCTGCAAGCGACTACGGCAAGACGACACCGGTCATCGGACCCAACGCCCGACTTCGGCGAGCAATCGGTTTGCTGCGCTCCGGTACAGGAGGTACCGAAAAAGTGAAGATCCCGCCGCTTTACACCACATCAAAAACATCGCTGCTCTGAGAACGGAGCTTGCAGCGATTAAAGTTAATCCGCTCTACAAGCTGTGCAGGTACCGGCATCAAAAATCGTGTCGCCCAACGGAAACCGGTACCGTGCTGTTGGAGTCATCTAGTCGCAAAACGATATGAGTTCTATACGCACGATGCGCAGGAAACAAGCCGCTGAAGGTGATTCTGCGTGGGCTTCCGGAATTCACTCGGAGAAATTATCAAGGAGCTGCAAGCGGCCGCTCTTAAACCTGTGAAGGTGTTCCTATAAGACGACAGCAACAGGAAATCATCGGGACCAACTCTATCTGGTCCACCTGGAGAAAGGGTTCCGTTACGATGACGGAACTGATGAAAACACGGGACCTCTTCAACGTTGATCCGATCGAAGTGGGACCGGTATCGCCCGAAAGAAGCACGACGTGACGCAGTGTGGCAACAGCTGCCTTGTGTTCCAGCCACGGAACCCGAAACTGCCACATGAAACCCACGGTCGTGGCAAGTGTGCTGGGGCACACGCCACCAAGGATTATGCCCCGATGGACGAAGGTGCCCCTCCCAAGTGCGCCAACTGTGGCGATAATCATGAAGGCAGCAATCGAAGTTGTCCCAAACGTGCGGGTTTCTGGCGATCCGCAAGCGGGCGTCCACCAAGTCCGACCTGGCCAGCGCCGTGCTCCCCTCGGATGGACGAGGAAAATTTCCCAACGCTTCGGTACCAGGTGCAAATCTGCCACCGTTGCAATTGAATCCACGACATGCGAACCGCCCATCACCATCGGTACAGCAACGATTCGCTGGCAGCCACCGCCACCCCGACGCCGGCTACTTCACTCCAGGTTGGTGTAATCCGGGTTGCGGTACTTCCACACAACCACCGGCCGATGGACAGCTCTACGACTCGGAGCAAATGGTTGAGTTCGTGCAAAACTCTACCGCCAGCTACGATCCTGCCGCTCGAAGGAGGAACAGCTCAAAGCCGCCACATCCGTGACGATGAAATTTATTTTCAAGTATGGACCATAATCGCGCCATCAACATCCTAAATTGGATGCTTGTTCCATCCGGAACAAAACCAGTAGAGCTCGGTGACCTCCTTAACAGGAAGGCCATCGACATCGCCATTGTCACCGAGACACATCTCAAGCCGGAACTGAACGTTTTCATCCCAGGATATCAGATTGTGCGACGCGATCGTAGCGGCTCTAGTGGAGGAGGAGTTGCGATCGCCCTGCGCTACAACATCAACTGCCTTCTGCTTCCGGGTCTTCAGCTGCAGTCCATTGAAGCCATCGGAGTTGAAGTCGAAACTGCCGTCGGCCCTGTCACCATCATCGCGGCGTATTGTCCGAAGCAAGCCAGCAACGCTAACGGAACAACGGTCCTACGGAACGACATTCGCAAGCTAACTCGGAGGAAGGGGCAATTTATCATCGCCGGCGACCTAAATGCAGAACATGCAAACCTGGGGGAACACCCGGCGCAACAGAACGGAATAATTCTGCAGGAAGACCTAGAAGAGGGACATTACACCGTACTGGGCCCGGATACTCCCACCCGGTTGAGCAGATCCGGGGTCCATTCGACAATCGACATCTTCCTCACGAACATGCGGAACAACATCGCCCAGCCGGTCGTGCGCCAGGAGCTCAGCTCGGACCACTATCCGGTGGTGGCCGAGATTAGCTCCTCCGGTCAACCGGCATCGAATCACCAGACGGAACTACCATCGCGCCAGTTGGGAGAGGTTCCGACAACACGTTGACGACATCATCGATTTCGACATGCGCCTTGATTCGGTTGATGACATCAAACGGCAGGCTGCAGGACATCGAGCAAGCGATCTCCCAGGCCCGGGAGCAACATGTACCGGTGATAGATCAGGTGAGCAACTCTGTACCCATTGATGAACCACTAAAGACTTATTCAATTGCGCAACGCGATTCGAAGGCAATACCAGCGAACTGGTTTGCCAACGCTCAAACGTCCACTGTAATCGAGTGACGAAAATTATTAAGGCCAGAATGGTGGACACTTAAGAATAACAATTTTGCTGACAAGATCCGCTCTCTTCCTGATTGTTCAAAGCCGTTCTGGAAGTTGACAAAATTTTGAAAAACTAAGCCAAGGCCCATTCCACCGTTGATCCCATTAGACAGCAATGGCTCTAAGGATCGATTGATAACTCCTGCAGAGAAGGCTGCTGAAATAAGTCCAACGCTTCGTCAGCTCCCATAGTCTCGGACAAAACATCGTCCAGTCCACCGAAACTGCCGTTAGCGCGCTTATTACTAACATCCATCTAAGCCCCAACGATTTCACAGAGGTTGGAGATCTCAACAGACGAATTATTGACTTATATCAAAGGCTCAAAGAACATGAAGGCCCAGGTTTCGACAACATCATGAACTTGGAGCTCAAGCAATTGAGCCCCCAGTTCTATAATCACCTGGCGATGGTTCTCAACCAATGCCTGCGACTTAGCTACTTCCCCTCGTGTTGGAAATCAGCAAAGTCATTCCCATCCAGAAACCTGGGAAAGATCCTTCATGTTCCAAGAGCTATAGGCCCATCAGCCTTCTCTCAGGATTATCAAGCCTGTTTGAAAGCGATCTACCGTCGGCTTCTTTCATCCGCCGATGAGCTGAACATCTTGCTCGACGAACAATTTGGCTTCCGACGTGGTCGGTCGACAGTTCACCAACTTAACCGAGTCATTAACATCCTCCAGACGGAACAAGTCTGTTTCGAAATCATCTGCCATGGCACTTCTCGACATCGAGAAGGCCTTTGATAACGTGTGGCACGATGGCAGTGTATAAGCTAAAACGATACAATCTTCCCATCTTCCTGGTGAAGATAATTAAAATATCTGTCCGGACAGGACATTCCGTGTTTCGCTGCAAGGTGCAGTTTCTGATGCGAGGAAATTTCCGCAGTGTTCCGCAGGAAGTATACTGGGTCCACTTCTGTTCAACCTGTTCACCTCGGATATACCCCGCTCCCTGAAAATGGATCTCTGTCGTTGTTCGCCGATGATACCGCAGTCGTCCACAATGGTAGGGTAATAAGAGCGCTTACAGCGAAACTGCAGCGAAGCCTGAATGTTCTGTCTGAATACTTCACCGATTGGAAGATCTGTATCAACGCGGCGAAGACCCAGGTCATCCTCTTCCCACACTCAAACTCTCCCAGACTTGTTCCGCCTGAGGATTGTAAAATAAGCCTAAACAACACAACGGTGGAATGGGCCAAATCAGCTGTCTATCTTGGCGTTACAATGAGACAGCAAGCTTATCTTCAGGGAACAGGTTGACAAAACTGTCACAAAGTGCAACGTTCTGTTGAAGCTACTGTACCCATTGATCAACAGAAGGTCTACATTATCCCTGAAAAACAAGCTTGCTGTCTACAAGCAAATCATACTTCCAGTCATTGAGTACGGCATGCCAATCTGGGAGAGTTGCGCAAAAACACATCACCTGAAGCTTCAGCGTGTTCAAAATAAGTTCCTCAGGATGATCCTGAACACCCCTCCGAGGACAAGAACATCTGAGGTCCACCGTCTGGCCGAGATAAAAATGCTCGACGATCGCTTTAGTGAGTCTATCAATCGGTACAGGGCACGCTGCCTGACATCGGATCACCAGATCATTCGGAATCTGGTTCCCCACCCCTAGGATTTTCAAATTGTAGTTGTAGTTGTAGCTTTAGAACTAGGTTATCAAATTTTTACCAAACAATGCCCCATGGGCTGAACTGAACAAAAAAAAAAATATTAAATCACAAAACACACTAAACACATCAATCACATAAAACACTCAAACAAAGCTGAAGAGCCCAATGGGCTAAAACACTTACAATGTACATTTAGTATAGAAGACAGACAATGAAAATAAAGATCAATTTTACTACTACTGTGCTAAACGGGCGATCACATTTCGCATGATGAATTGTCATCGAGCAGCAGTTCCGCTGCCATGCATCCTCCGTTTCCTGTTGCTCAAAACCATTGGCCACGAACGCCACCACCGGGACCGGGACGGCATGAGGAAAATAAAACTACACCGCTTTAGATCAACCGATCTACAACTCGTGGCCGTCGTCCCCCGTCTCGAAGGGAGGGTGGTCATAATAGCATGTCAAATAAATCACCTTTTCCATCACATTCGGAACGGCTAGCAACGGCGACGGACTAGCGGACGACCATGTGTATTTTTAGAACCATGACCACGAAGAAATTGATGTGGCGTTGCGGCAGAGCAGGTTCGGGACCGTCAAATTTAGTCGCCCAGCCTGGGGGGAAGAAACCATGCCAACCATCCACGGTTCAATTATTTCGGATTTGTAAACAACCCTTCTTACACATGTTCTTGGCTCTCTGTGCTCTCCATGCCGCAACCACGGCAACCAAAATCGTCGTCAAGTCCTTATCGGCTTCTTTCCACCCGAGCTGGTTCGTTCGGATGATGGACGATTAAAACATGGCTCCGTGTACGATTATGGCGGTCTAGTATGGTGGCCCGCTTGCAGTGAATGGCGGTTCTTTCGTGGAATTTTCCTGCTAACTTGTTCTTCTAGATGCACTTCGCACGGTAACTAGTTGAAATCATTCGATAGCTTTACCATTTTGAATTAATATTATAAGAACAATAATAGGTCTACACGCTTAGGGGCACCATACCAGTTAGCCGAGACTGATATAGAAAACTTTTAAAGCTGATAACCTAAAGCCTGTCCACGTTAAATTTCGGACACTTTTCTTTTAGTGCAGATTTTCAACTATTTCACGAAACGCTGAAACGTTTTACTTACATGACAGCTGAAAGCACTTAAGGGCTTATTCTGAATCATTCTTGTGGACAGTCACTATCCAAACATTTAAAATTGATATATCTCAGAGTCGGTACTAGATATTGAAAATATAATCACATCAGTTTGTATGCTTACTTGCTGTGAGCAATCTTATGTAGTTCAATTCGATGTTCATTCACAAAAAATCGAGGCTTATCAATTTGAAATAGCAAGGTGAGTTTGCGAGAGCGACATAAAAGATAGGAAAAAATACATGGAGCAGCGATTCACCTTAACTCCAAACAGCACTTTATTTCGTGATACAACATCTTTAAATTCTTGATACATGCAGTAAAATGGCATCGAATCAATTGGAATTGAAGAAGAATTTATCGGTACGCGATCTTGCTAAGAAACTATAGCTATCAAAAACACGGTACTTTTATGTTTGCTGTGTTATGTTGGAAGTGGAACAAATCGTTAATTATGCTCCCGAGAAATGGACAAGAAGGTGGTAGCCAATTTTAACAAAATCCCCATCTTTTGTCATGAGGCTCGCAAAGTTGGAAAGGCTTTGTGCACAAATTACGTAACGCATGAAGGGGGGGGGAGGGGATTGAGCAACCGTTACTTATTGTGACATAGGGGAGAGAGGGGGGTTCGTTAATCGTTACGTAACAAAATAATCAATTTGCAAAAAAAAAACCTTACCTAAATAACAAATTTGCACCAAAAAAATTTCCTGTGTGCCAGTTATAGTACTAGTTAAGAACTTTGTTTAAAAACTCTGTGAAAACCCCACTTTAAATACGTCAAATGAAAGCTATCAATCCATATTTTGAAGGACTGCTGAGCCAAAACTTTTTTTTTGTATTTTTAACACGTTTGCCATAACTGGAACACTGCACAATAGCCATAGTTTTAGATTTTGGTTCCTTTGATGGCCAATCGCATGTGTTTCTAATGGGAGTAGCAATAATAGAAGCACTTTTATGGCCAAGTCGTGCAAGAAATCTCAAATTTGAAGGAAAATGGATTATGTCTATCTTTTGGTTTCCGACCAAATTCTAAAGCTTCGATAAATGAGGACGTACTATTTATATGTGATCTACTAAACGAAAGGTATCTTATTACGATTTGTATCATCAATTGGCGCAATTTTCCATAATTTTCCATAATATACCATACATGTTTCTGTAAAGATTAAAAAAAAATATATGTTGACTCACGGCTTACCCATGATTATTCATTCAAACAATACCGATTTTATTTTTGAACCAACAATAAATTTAGTTGTTTTCAAAAGCGTTGCAACGGAGGCTGCTTATTGAAAACAAAAAGCACTTATTAATGGATAAAAACAAATAAGATTTTTGGAATCAATGCACCTTTGCATTGATTTGACCAAAGCTTTCTCCAGGAATTTCATGTTTCAGTTTAGTTTCATAATATTTCACAAGCGGGAGATTCAAAGTCCGCCAGCCTAAGCATACTTTGTCCTTCCGGAATCTGTTATATAAAGAATACCGATACACCTACTCATGCTCCCCATGCACCGCAATCTCCCATCCACCATGTGCGTGCATGTATTGTTTTTTTAGTTTCCAATTGAAAATAAATAATGTTTTGTTAATTTTTCGATTATTCTTTATTATATTCATTTTTTACACCATATTATTGGTTAAAAGTGAACGCCAAAATAAAACGGCAACATGCATTCAGAGAAAAAAAAACAGCTTTACTCTTTGACTGCATGTAATCGTTTATATGCATTCCAATTAGTCAACCGATCGATTGTGGTTTAGGGTGACATTTACTCTAAATACGGGTTTCCTTTTTTTCGTGTGCTTTAATGCTGACTGTGTGTGTGTGTGTGTGTGTGAATGAACTGTTTAAAAACAAGACAACTTTGTGTCTGCGTGCGTCGCCTGTGTGTTTACACTTTGCGTTTCATTGACGCCAACCGTTCGGTGCTTGTGCAGTGAGAAAGCAGTGCAAAATTAATATAAATGGATAAAAACGAATTATTTCAACGACTCTTCAATGCGGTCGTTAAGGCGAATCCACAGAACAGCAGGAAAAAATCGCAGGATGAGGCTGTTCTGATTTGGAATAACTCTAAGGAAAATTCCAAAACGCAGGAGCAGGTTGTTTACGGAAAGATATCCGAATTGCAAACCAAAGCAACGCTGCAAAAATGCACGTTGCTCAACTTTTGGGGAAAGGCAAGCACTAGTACTCCAAAAATCAAAGAAGTTATTCCTGCTTCAGTGCAGCAACGTGAACTGATTAGAAACACTCAGCGTACCGAAAAAGAAGACGTCGACGAATCCGCACCAGCGAAAAAACGTCCGGCATATGTCCAGGACCAGCTGAAATCAGATCTCGCGAATATAAACTCTGAAATCGTAAGTACACGCAAACTTCTGTCTATCAAATACATTTCCTCGACGTTTGTGTGTGTCTTATTTTAGGTCAAACTTCGGGAGTCGGAAGACTCTGGACTGCTTACGGACGAAGGAAAAGTGTGTTTGACTCGGTATCTGAGCGAACGCAAACTCAAGGAAACGGAACTGAAAATCAGAGTACAGGCTCAAGAGCGTCAACAACGATTCCGAGACGAGAAGAAGAAGACAATGCAAAACTTGCTCATACAAATTCCTAAGGCCAAAGAACATTTACGACCACACAGTACAGTAGGACGACCGCCGCTGGAAGAACGCCAGCCAGAGTTGCTCAGAGCAATCGTACACAGAAAAAAATAATTAATTTTAACAAGCGCGTAAAATTTCCTCTCGTTTAATTTCAACCTAAAGGAGGCGTAAAAAGCGAAGTTGTATGCAATCATCCATACAACATACAAAAATGTTTGTAATATGTCATACAAAGACTAGATGCAGGCGTTATCTGACCTCAATTTACATGAAATATCCTATTAATTTCTGCCAAATCTAGCATTCCATTTATGTGCATTAGAAAACGCATAAAATTCAATGTTTCTTTTTATCTGTGTAGATATCGCCATCCACGGGTCAGCAGCTGAAGATAAACGCAGGGACGAGCGGTTCCGAAGTGTTAAAACCCTTGCGGAACTGACAGATGCGCTGAAACTCAAAGGATTCAACATAAGCAAGACTGGGACATACCTGCGGTTAATGCCGTATCGATCAAGCAGCATGGAAGGAAAACGGCATGTGCATACTGTTCCAGTTAAGCTTCTGAAGGCAAGGAATGACAGCCATAAGGCGCACCAAGATGGTAAGTTTTGCACTTCTACCATAAACATGCTCGAGGAGCTGGCTTCGATACTGGGACCGAATGAGGTCTCTTTTTTAAGTCAAGATGATAAGGCTCGTGTTGCTATGGGTTTGACCGCAGCCAATAAGCAAGCGCCGATTGTAATGCACCTCGAGTATTGCGTAACCCTTCCGGATCATGATTTCGTCGTTGCTCCTAAACATAAAATGATTCCGTCGGTTATCGCAGGATGTGTGA
Source organism: Aedes japonicus (assembly GCA_034211315.2). Classification (NCBI taxonomy): domain Eukaryota; kingdom Metazoa; phylum Arthropoda; class Insecta; order Diptera; family Culicidae; genus Aedes; species Aedes japonicus. Next base: position 12,990 of record JASCZW010014866.1, read on the forward strand.
TCAAACCAGGGCAGCTTGGCTGTGGTGAAGCTGTCGGGTACAGCGGACCAACGTACGTTGCAATTCGGTCCGGAAAACATTGCTCTTCAACTGCATGCTCCCATGGGATTGATTTCCTTAGGGTGTGCGATCTGCCAGAATTTGATGAAATCATGCGGGATCAAGGAACCATCAAACCAGTAATCATAATCACCGTGGACGGCGGGCCTGACGAGAACACTCGTTATAAAAAGGTCATCAATGTGGCGATCCATCACTTCCAGGAATTCAACCTAGATGCAATATTCATTGCAACTAATGCTCCAGGACGCAGTGCATTCAATGGCGTCGAACGCAGGATGGCTTCTTTTTCTCGAGAGCTATCAGGTTTAATACTTCCCCATGATTATTACGGCTCACATCTTAACAGTCAGCTCAGAACAACGTACCACGAACTGGAGGTAAAGAATTTTAAGTACGCAGGAGAAACACTGGCTGATGTGTGGAATGACCTAACCATCGACGGGCATCCAGTGAAAGCGGAATATATTGAACCTCGTAGCTCTCAAATGGATGAGTCCAAAGTTGGAAACTATTCAGCCGAGTGGTTCGTTCACCATGTGAGGACTTCGCATTACTTCTTGCAAGTAGTAAAATGCAACGGCAGGAAATGCTGCAAGGAACCACGAAGCAGCTATTTCAGTGTGATCCAGCAGCAGTTCATACCAGTCCAGTTCCTCTTAAACAGACACCTGATGGTTTGAAAGCACCAAGTCCAACAGGCACAAACAGTACGTTTTCATCCTTGTTTGTTCGCAATTCTCTTGTCTTAGCGAAAATTCTTCCCAAATCACTTCTTGCATACAAGGATCTCCCGTACGATATCTACTGTCCATCGCATTGTTGAAAACAAAAATTTGTAAAACGTGCTCTGTTTATTTTGCCTCACAAGTCATGCTCAAGGAACATCAAAAAATGCACAAGACTGGAGTACCTGGCAAACGGTGAAACACTAAAAAAGCGGTTGCAAAACGTGGTAAGGAGGTGCTGGTGATAGAAAACAGCGACCCGATCTGGACTGATGAAGATTCCGATACGGAACTACAGTTAGCTGGGGACGTGGAGGGCACCGATACATTTCCCGTCATTACAATCGAAGACCACTTGCGTCCGACGTGGACCGATGTTTAGTTTGTTTTGACTGTATATTGTTTTTATTTTTTTTATTTTATTTAATATAATAGTTTAGCACAATAGCACAATAATACATATTGAACTGTTCTTTGCGATACATAACATTATTTTAAATTATCTGAATCACTTAGACTGATGTATGTGATATTATTAAATGCTCCAAGCTACCTGTTATAAACATGTTTAACTGTTATAGTACAGTACTAGATTTAAGTGATATGAATAAAACTTTGAACTTTTTTTTGTGATACTTTTAATAATTTTTGACGTTTGAGTACACTTGTTGATATTTGTAACAGTTTTAAGAACATCCAGTAGCCTGAAAAAGGGCAGTAAAATTAGTGCAATGTTCTTTGTAGCCTTTATGATAGCTTTAAGTTACATAAATGAAATAAATGGGCTGATGCTTGCAATCTTTACTTATTTTAAGTAACCCAAACAAAATGGTAGAACTGATGTCTGGATACTACAATTTTGAAACAAGTGAGAATTAAACAGCAAAACAACAACAATAAAAATTTTTGTGATGTTTTTATAATAATTGAGAAATATAGGGGAGAGGTCCGTGAGCGTTACGTAATTAAAGGGGGGGAGTCTGGTCACGTGTTACTTATTGTTACATAGGGGGAGGGGAGGGGTCCAAAATCCCGTTTTTTAGCGTTACGTAATTTGTGCACAAAGCCAAGGTACATCATACGTACAAAAAGTGAAGCAGAGGCAAGAAATGAAGGCGCACAAAGCGAAGAAGGTATCCAACCGTGATAAGAAGCAAAATTTCACTGAAAAAAGTCGTGGTAAGGAGCATTACACCATTTTTTTTTGTAAACATTTTCTTGTGTCATAATGGAGGATGAAACATACGTACTGTAAGACTTTAAGCAGCTTCTGGGTCTGGCTTTTCACAACGCAATTAGAAAGATTGCCGTTTTCGAGCACTTCCGGACAAAGAAGTTGTCCAAATTCCCGAAGAAGTATTTGATTTACCAGGCCATATGTAGTTGTGGTCAAAAATCTAAAAGTTTCATCTCTACCAGCACTATCAATAACAATGTGTACGAGAATGAATGTATGCAAAAGCGGATGCTACCGTTTATCAGAAGCCACGACTCTCCAGCTCTGTTTTGGCCTGATTTGGTCTCTTGTCACTATGCGAAACCCGTTCTGGAATGGTATAAAGTACAAGAGGTCAAATAAGTGCCAAAAACAGTCAATCCAGCAAACTGTCGCCCAATAGAGAAGTACTGGGCTCTAGTTGAGCGGAAACTCTTCGAAACTAAGAAGAAAAAAATGGTACCGATGATTTAAAGAGACTTGATGGCGGGTGTAACACAGGAAGTTCGGGAATTTTAAAGCATGGAGGATTAACATTTTGATAAATTTGGGTTTCTCTTGCATCCTATTGTTTACCCGTGTCCTGGGGCTTAAATTACTTCCAAGGATTGGCAGTTACAGATAACCAGTGAATCGTTTTAAGCACTTGCGGCTTAATTTTAAATGGCAGTCATATATCAGGAAACACTACATTTATTACTAATTTTGTATTGTAACTGATAATCGACTGTGACTTTGTACTGCAGAGATGATTTCTTTGGTTTTCAGTCTGGATACATAATGAAAACAGATTATTTTCTATTTTCCGACGTTCCGAAAAAGGCTTTGTCATACAACTCCATGCAGGATAGGCAAGGGGGGAAATCCCCTTGACTGACAAAAGGTTATTCAACCGATCGGGCTCTTAGTAATATTGTCTATTGCTTGTTTCTAGTTCTAGCGATTTGTCCGTCTCCCAATACTGCCCTCAACATATGCCTCAAATGCCCTCAACATGTGCCTGATCGGATACTACCGTTCAAATGCCCTCCGCTCGTTTTCAAACTTGTATCTTTCAATTTCAAAGCCTGCCGTTGCCCTATACGGAACTATCAATACACTTTCTCTTCATATCTATTCGTTCTAGCAATAAAATTACTGTCCGCTCCTAGCGCTTCGCATGGAGATGAGAAATTATCTGCTTCTGCTAACTTCATCAGAAAATACTAATTTTTCTTCTGATTTCTTGTTACAGGTATTCCACTAAACAGCTTAAACCCTCTAGGATTAGTCGTGCATTTTAAGCAATTTTATTGAAATTATTTCAAATTATGTTATGTTTGAACCCAAATTCTCACGCTTATATCTGAAATATTTCTTTTTATAAAATCATAATTTATTGTTCAAATAGGCTGGTAATATTTATAGTTTTGCTTTCTTCACGTAACGTTCGTCCAAAATTGTATGTTGAAAATGATAACATACGTGATTGGAATTAAATCTAAGTTATTTAAATTATAGCAGCTAAGCTGATGAGTCAACCATACCCCATCAATATGAGTACATAATTTACTAACGGTGATAACAAACTTTGGTATGTGATAAAAGAGGAAATCAAAACGATATCTGGGATATCAGAGCTTGTTACTTATATTATGCTAACTTGTTATTTTCCTTCGGTAGGGTAGCTACACAGTCGTATCGTCTGGATTCAATTTTGTGGGAAGGTGGATGCTGTGCCATGGTTGTAGCCACGAGTGGTCGTGCTTTCGAATACTTAATTTGTATCCGTATCCCACTTTCGTCAATTGGGACGAGCTACATACATTTATTGTTCAACATCACATTTAGGATAAGACATAACCAACATAATAGTACGCCACAATACTCGGTTTGCGGCTGCCGCTCTCCAACCTCGGTCACGCCCAATTCTCGCAAGATCACGCTCATCCTGGTCCGCCCATCGTGCTCTCTGCGCTCCACACCATCTTGTGTCCACTGGATCTGTAGCGAACACCAACTTTGCAGGGTTGTTGTCCGGCATTCTTGCAACATGCCCTGCCCACCTTATCCTTCGGGCTTTGGCCACCTGCTGGATGCTGGGTTCGCCGTAGAGTGCAGCGAGCTCGTGGTTCATCCTTCGCCGACACACACCGTTCTCCTGCACACCACCGAAGATCGTCCTTAGCACGCAGTACTTACAGGACCTCCACGAGCATGGTCCATGTCTCGTGTCCGTAAAGGACCACCGGTCTTATTAGCGTTTTGTACATGGTGCATTTGGTGCGGGGTGAATCTTTTTAGACCGCAATTTCTTCTGGAGCCCGTAGTAGGCACGACTTCCACTGATGATGCGCCTTCAAATTTCACGACTCGTATTGTTGTCAGCCGTCAGTAAGGATCCGAGGTAGATAAATTCCTCCACCACCTTGAAGGTATCCCCGTCTATCGTGTTCGGTTCCGCCTACCAGCATGTACTTAGTTCTCGACGCATTCACCACCAGTCCGACCTTCGCTGCTTCGCGTTTCAGGCGGGTGTACAGCTCAGCCACCGTTCCAATTCTTCTTGCAATAATGTCCATGTCGTCCGCAAAGCACACAAATTGACCAGATTTCGTGAAAATCGTACCCCGGCTGTTGAGCCCGGCTCGTCGCATTACACCTTCCAGAGCGATGTTGAGTAGTAGGCATGAGAGTCCGTCACCTTGTCGCAGTCCCCGACGAAATTCGAATGAACTGTATAGTTCACCCGAAACCCTTACGCAGTTTTGCACACCGTCCATCGTTGCTATGATGAGTCTGGTCAGCTTCCCAGGAAAGCTGTTTTCGTCCATAATTTTCCATAGTTCAGTGCGGTCGATATGCCGCCTTGAAGTCGATGAACAGGTGATGCGTTGGGACCTGGTATTCACGGCAATTCTGGAGAATTTGCCTTACGGTGAAGATCTGGTCCGTTGTCGATCGGCCGTCGACGAAGCCGGCTTGATAACTTCCCACGAACTCATTCGTTTTAGGTGACAGACGTTGGAATATGATCTGGGATAGCACTTTATAGGCGACATTAAGAATTGTGATCGCTCTGAAGTTCTCACATTCCAAATGATCGCCTTTTTTATGTATGGGGCAGATAACCCCTTCCTTCCACTCCTCCGGTAGCTGTTCGGTTACCCAAATTCTGGCTATCATCCGTTGCAAGCAGGTGGCCAACTTTTCTGGACCCATATTGATGAGTTCATCTGCGATACCATCTTTACAAGCTGTTTTGTTGGTTTTGAGCTGGTTGATGGCATCCTTAACTTCCCTCAGAGTGGGAGTTGGATCATTTCCTTCCTCTGCTACACTGACGTAGTCGTTTCCTCTGTTGCCTTGGTCTCCCATGCTTACATTGTCCACGGCATTCAGATGCTCATCGAAGTGCTGCTTTCCAGAACTTCCGTGTTTGTTGGGAACGGCACAGCAGTTCCATTTCCTCGCACTCCGCTGCTTCCAGGCGGCGTTTTTTTCTCCCGAAAGACGTGGGTCTGCTGTTTCTGCTTCTGTTTATATCGTTCCACGTTCTGCCAGGTTCCTTGTTGCAGCATTATCGCCCGCGCTGCATTCTTCTCCTCCAGAATCGCTTTGCACTTCTCTTCAAACCATTCGTTCCGTCGACTCCGTTTCACGTGGTACTCTCGGCTGCGTCATTGATGGCTGCTTTTGCTGTAATCCAGCAGTCCTCTAGAGGGGCCACATCGAGCTCGCCCTCGTCTGGCAACGCTGCCTTGAGATTCTGCGCGTATGCTGAGGCGACATCCGGTTGCTTCCGTCGCTCTTGGTTGTACCGTGGTGGTCACCGGTACCGTACATTGGTGATGACGGAAAGTTTTGAGCGCAGTTTGACCATCACCAGATAGTGGTCGGAGTCGATGTTAGTGCCACGATAGGTCCTGACGTCGATAATGTCGGAGAAGTGGTCGATTTGCGATTCCGTCTGCTGTGGTGATTTCCAGGTGTACCGATAAGTTGGAAAAAGTTGGTACGAATGGCCATGTTGTTGGAGGCGGCAAAATCAATGAGTCGTAGGCCGTTTTCGTTCGTCAGCTGGTCGGCGCTGAACTATCCAATCGTCGGTCTGTATTCCTCTTCCTGGCCTACCTGAGCGTTAAGGTCTCCTATGATGATCTTGGCGTCATGGCTTGGGCAGCGGTCGTATCACGTTCGAGCTGCGCGTAGAATGCGTCCTTGTCATCATCAGTGCTGGGGAGTGAGGGCAATGCACGTTGATTATGCTGAAGTTGAAGAATCAGCCCTTGATCCTCAACCTTCTTTCGTCACCAACCGATCACGCGCCTCTCCGTATCACCCATCACGATAAAAACTGTTCCCAGCTCGCGTGGGTTGCCGGAGCTCTGGTAAATAGTATGATTACCTCTAAACGTTCGCACCATAGATCCTGTCCAACACACCACCTGCAGCGCTACGATGCCAAACCCGCGGTCCTTCAGTAGTTCGGTGAGTATGCGGGTGCTCCCAATAAAGTTGAGAGATCAGCAGTTCCACGTACCGAGTTTCCATTCGTAAGTCCTTTTTGTTCTCTGGGGTCTTTGGCGTTGGTCTCGATTCGTATTATTCTGTTGCTGATTTTCCGTTGCAATTCTTTTTTACGGCTAGCTCGCAGGTCCGGACACCAACCCCCTACTTTCCGGAGGACCATAGTGCACAGTTGAGCTTAGAGTCCTTTCTTGGCACTCGGACGTCGATCAGCCGCCCCTACCATGGGGGACAATCGCTATATTCCTAAGCTAAATGCCCGCGCTTTATGCTTAACACTACCTTTAAATCCTGTGCAACACTTGCGCTATTTTTCTTACACACTTTCATCCACTCTTTCTTCGAATCCTTGTAGTTTTCGAAGACCCTCCCTGTTTTCCGTAGCTTGCCCTACATAATCGCCCAGAATTTTTCTATAGGGCAAAGTTCTTGCGAATTTGGCGGATTTGCCTCCTTCGGCACAAAAACAACATCGCTGGCTTCGTACCACTACATCAACGGTTTCCGGTAATGGCACGATGCCAGATCCAGCCCAAACAGAGTGTCACCTTCGTGGGACCGAAGTAATGGCAGCAGGTGCTGCTGGATGCATTATTATTTATATATTTGGCTGTTGATGGTGGCGTCCGCTATAATGTATGTCTAGTCCGGCCCGCTTCATTGTTTTCTGGACGAATCAGACCTCGTTTGACCTTGTTGGCCACGTTCTGAATTGAATGGTTGGGATTTCACTTATAGCAATCTTTCACCTTCCTTGCGTTGACGAGGTCGGTCGGCTTCGCTGTTCTTACGTTGTCAGCTCGCCGCTGGGTCATTTGGGTCTCCTTGAATGATTTTTACACAAGGGACACGGTCGAATTGTCGATTCCCAACTGTTTCGTGAGCGTGAGGATTTTCTAAGACCGCGTCTATAATTTTTTGTCGAGGCACTTCTTGCTTGGAAGCCATCTCAATAACCACTTAAAAGATTGTTACGAAATTTTGCATTTGTAATCATTTCACTCTGAACTAGTTATCAATTTTTACCCATGCATTAAAAAGTTATACGCAAAAGCAAGTGTTGCATTTTTTTCGAGCACAAACTTAATGATATCACACTGTGGGCTTAAATGTATCAACCCTTAAAAAGTAAAATTACTGAGATTTTCTAAAATGAGTCTACTTAGTTTATGAACAGGCTCATATCAGTTCTCAGTTGATTTGCATCGGCCATGGCGAACGCAGCTAAGTAACTACGCTTTTTACTTGAGGCTTTCTTTCTATTGCCGGCTTCACCCCGGAGCGCAGAAGTTGGGCATCGTGAGGCACTTCGTGTCCACTGGAAAGGCAGGAGCGTCGAACGGAATCCTGGCGCCGGCCACGCGACAGTACTACGTGACCGTACAGTAGAAGATAAAAAGGAAGACCGAGGACAGGGTTGCCCCATCGTTATGCGCCTTAGGCCATAGAAAAGTGACTGATCGCCAAGGCCACGAAAGAGAATGCCGAAATCCATCTTCGCATCGGTTCTGGTTAAGGTTTAAGCCAAATTCTGTAAGTTTTGTCTTCATCGAAATTGATTGATGGTGATTATGTAATACTCACATCTATTGTAGCAAGGCATCTTTTCATAGCAGTGGAATAATCTGAAAAACGATTTGATCTGGATCATTTTGTTGTTTGTGATCATCAAGCTCTTGTATGAAGGGCCAAAAATGTTTAGGCAGGCCCGTTAGCAGAGACACTTACGCGAAATCCGCGAATGTGGGGAAGAGAATCTGCTTCCAACGGCTAGTTTACACTGATAGCACTAGAATCGAGCCCTCGATTGACAGAATAAACCCAATAGATGGAGTCGAAGAGCCCGCCCTCGTTCTGTGAAATGTTAACTATAGGGAAGGGGCAGTTCCATGCTCCCTATCCAAATAGTTTCGCTTGAGTGCCCTGATGGTCCTTTCCTCTCCCCGTTGTATGTTATTGAATATTTAGTTTATTTTGAACACAAAAAATTAAGATAGTAATAGAGCATAATAGGCAAAAATGCTATTTATTCGAATTTACAACTTCAATGGCAGATACAAATTACACATTGTCGAGTTGTATATCAAGCCTACTAATCGAGAGGTTCTAGAAACCGCTAGAATAATCAAATCGCCGGTTCTGTGCGATATGGTGATGGTGATTGTGGACTGTATGGAGGGATTACAGTCCCGACACGGGATAGTTTCCAGCACAATTGCGTTTATTTTTTACCAATAATTTTAACCCGCGACGCACAAACAATCAACAACATTTCACAGTTATTGAAAACTTAAACTCTTTCATCAAATCTTAAATACTAACATTAAATAGAATTTGGACAGCCGATCGAGGCGTAAGAAGCAACTAACTTATTCTATGTCTCCTAGATGTCCTTC
>JASCZW010014867.1:0-21885 GCA_034211315.2 Aedes japonicus
CAGTTTTCTCCAACAAGTTTCAAGTCATCCGATTCTTCCACCTCGATGTCTTTGCAGGCGAATGCCGGAATAGGCCACCGAAAATCATGTTTGATGGCTTATTCCGGCGAAGGACCGCTTCCAAAGAAATTCGGATATTGTTTAGTAATCAAGTTGAACTCCTTCAATGTCGGTAGCTTTATGGGGTCAAGGCTTGATGCAGAAGTCAGTAACAGGATCATTCAAATAAAAGCACCCAATGATCTGTTTACTCAACTTGGTATAGAAAGCACAACAGATTGAGTAGAAAGCCTTCTTCCAGGTATTATCAAGAGTTCCAGATCTAAGCATTTCTTTTGCTGCATTCCGATCTATATTTCCAATTTTACGAAGATATTTATCTAAATCTGATACTCCTTGATCCGTCAGGGTATTTAAGGTAATCATTCACACACATATTTGTAAGGAGAACATTACTGGGCATTCAGCTGATTGTACATGCTTGGGAATTCCGGAGCTACTGGCTGAAGGATACGGATTGCTTTGCTGGATAAGGGGCAATACGTAACTCAAGAAGTGGAGAAGTGACGGTAAAATCAGGTTCATTGAGATGACAAAGAATGCACCTAGTGCGGTTGAATTGCTGTCGCAGTTGGATTAGAACGAGAGAAAACAACACGAGCTTCGAAAACCATTCCAAAATTCCTTTGACAACTGACGCTAACGATAGCCATCTGGTGGCAGATAGATGCAGAACTTTCAAAGGTTTTGGTTTTTCTCTTTGATCGTGTTGGATGGGATCAACCGTTCCAGGTACAATGGCATCTGTTCGAATGCGTAACATGCCAAAGTTGCGCTCTGATCGGTCCATCTGATCCACATGCTTTTTTGTGTAATCGGTATCATAGAGCTGGAACTGTTGAACAATTCGCAAAATATATATAGGTACTGCAAAATTATATTGAAGGTAATAAAGAAGCTTCAAATCTTATTTTTACCTCTTAGAATTCCTTTGCGTGAATGTATAAATATACTTCTGAGTATCTAATCTGTATAAATATACTACTCTGTATAAATAATCTATCTGTATAAATATACTTCTAAATATCTAAAAATCTAAAGTATTTTTGTAGAAATCCCTGCAGGAATTTTGAACAAACACGGAATACTTGAAGAAATTATTGAAGCAATTTTTTTGAGAACTAGATGTTGGAATTCATGCAGTCATCCTAAAAAAAGTTAAAAAAAATTACCCTTTGCAGAATTTTTGATGATACGAACTGAATAACTGAGATTATGAAATTCGTGCAAAAACTCTTCTTAGATTTCTCCAACAAATCAGGATATTCTCCAAGAATTACTTCAGTAATTATCTTACAGTTTGGTGTGTTTCTATCAGGTGACCTCCAGGGTTTTTTTAAATCACAAAACGTCACATGTTCAGAATTCCTTCAAACATTTCATTACAAGAAAGTTTTGAAAAACCACCGATACGATGCCAGAAGAAACTCCTGGAGAATTTCTGGAAGAATTCCAACAAACTCCCGAATAATACTCATAGAAACCTATAAGAGAATGTCTGAGAATTGTTCATAGAATCTTTGAGAAATTCTTTAAAATGTACTTAAAAAATTATTTCTCAAAAATTTATGGAGAAATTATTGGGAGGCACACTTGCGCAATCTGATTTTCAGTCTGTCATCTGTCACTGTAGTGTTTGTGTCAATTATTTTTCTTTTGCTTCATGGGCCTGAAACAGCACACTGAAAGTAGAATTCGTACAAAGGATCTTAACATGTACTCATTTTTTAGATTTGATGTTTTAGAGTGGACAAGCAATTTCTAAAAATCATAAAAAATCTTGGTTGATCTCAAAAATCTGTAATCTTCACATACAGATATCTGTATGAAAACAATGAAAAAAATCTGTGTCAATCTAGATAAATATGTGCATGTGGCAACCCTGGTATATCCAGGTTAACAAAGAAGAGAGGAAACATGGGCGCTCTCAAAAGCAACATTGATGCCATAGCTGCCGCTCAGCAGCGAAGCATTATTTATCGTTGACTATCGGACAGCTACGAAACTTTTTTTTATTGCAAATGATAGCGCCAGATGATGGACAATACAATCATAAGCATAGATCAATCTCAATGATTGGAAGAGACATTAATAAATAGTGATTTCAGATCATTTAGATATGAAATAAATTTAACTCATTGTTCAACATCACATTCTGGCAATAATCCTGATGTGAGAAGGAGGTGATGAAGACATTCCCTCCGGTACACGCGTCCAAATGCAAAATACACAAAGGCAGACATTTGAGCGAACTTCTTCAACTGTTAGGAAACTGATGGTTTTCTAGATTATGAATTTTAAATCTTCAAAATTACATTAATAAATTGGTAATCAATCATGATTTATACATCGCTTCATTAGCCCGATGGATAGAGCTTTTGTTCGTATCATTAAATGTGAAATAATTTGGAAAATGTAGGAGCTTTAGACCTATTTCTTTACAACTGATTGAAACAGTTTCCCCTGATTGACAAAAACAAAATTTCGTTCCACTTTGATTTTCGGGAGCCAGAAAAAAACAATCCAAGGAGCCGTTCGTTTGGACAGCAATCAATTTTAGCTAAAATAACTTCATTCATAATCATCGGATTGCTTTTCGGTTTCCATACAAAAGTTTACTCAGAAAATTTCCCACCGATTGATTGATTGGTCTATTTTTAGAGGGCAACGGGTTACCCTCACCAGATTCTTTCTCTAATAAAGTTCTGTTGCCTTATGATACCGAAACATCCTCAAGAACGGTATAAACCCTAGCCAATTTTAATTTCAGCCAAATTTCCTATCACAAGGTAAGCAGTCAAATGACCACTACAAAATATACTAAATATCCACGACCTAATATATAATGGGGAAAGGAGGGACCATCAGGGCATCCAAATGAAAACGATTTGGATAGGAGCATGGGACCGCTCTCCTCCCTATTGTTAACATTTCGCGGAACGAGTGGCGGCTCTTTCGATCTCATCTATTGAGTTTATTCTGTCGATCGAGTGCTCGATGTTAATGCTGTGAGTGTGAACTTGCTTTTGGAAGGAGATTCTCTTCCCTATATTCGTGGGTTTCGCGTAAGTGTATCTGCTTACGGGCCCACCCAAACGTGTTTGGCCCTTCATACAGGAGCTTGATGATCACAAACAACAATAGAATTCTGATCAAATCGTTTTTCAGATCATTACACTGCTATGGAAGGTTACCTTGCTACAATAGATGGTAGTACTTCATCATCATCATCATCATCATCATCATCATCATCATCATCATCATCATCAATAAAGTTCATTGCCTTATGAAAAATCCTATGTAGATTTGAAATCGCGGGCGCTAAAATATAGTTACACCAATCGAGCTGAAATTTTGCACAGTTTTTATAGGCCCCAAAGACTTCCAAAAATCATACTGGAACTGGAATTTAATATTTTATCCCAGGCTACTGGACTTTATGAAACATTTTATGCATTTTATTGTTGATTTTAAAAATGATTGTATCGCATGGTTCCATAGCCGTAATCTATAAAACTTTCCATCGACAATACACTTTTATTGAATGCTTTAAAAGACCTAAAAATATATACGTACCATAAAAATGTTGATGGACTGTGTTTCGATGCAGTCAGAACGTACCTGTAAATCAAAAGAAATTGCTTGCATTAGATTTTATTCAGCAGAGTTTTGAATCATTAGTATGGAAGTTGAGAATGGAGTGGATGTCGATTAGCTCAAGAAATTTAAGCTAAAGCAGCTTGAATTCCTATCAAAATCCTAGAAATAGAATCCTATTTCTGATTTCACCGGTCAAATGAATAAACATCCACAACTTTATCCACGGAATAAATTTTGCCGAGTTATTGCACAGCCAAAAATATCGCATTGTTTACTTTCACACCAAGCCAAACCACCCATACGAAGCCACCCACCTTCGGCCATTCGCCGTGAAGTAAATAAAACCGAAGGCGTTCTAGCACAGAACTTGTTCGGAATTCTTCCATCCACTTCTGCCCGGCCGATGGAAAGGTTAATGTCGCTCCATTTTTTCACGGTTCTCAGGTTATGTACCTTCCCGAGCTCAGTAGGCGCTACCAGTGGCCGGATGTTTTTCTCAACCCTGTTGATACTGGCACCGTCGCCAGGGGGGTTTCTCGTGACTAAGGTGGCGAAGCGTGTTCACAGCGTTTCCAGTACCATTTTCAGACTTCGGTTGGGGCTTAATCGATCCCCAATCGAGGAGAAAATCACATCTTCCCAGAGGGTAAACTGCCAAACCGTTTCGATCGGTTTTCAATTTTCGATTCCCCGCCTTGGCTAGACAGCGGGAAGCGAGCAGCGAGAGCCATTACGAAGAAAATCTTACGCCTCCTGTTGCCTTTTAAATCCCCAACCGGCCTCTGCCCTAGCGGAACGGCGGCCGAGTCGACCACAGAGCGGAGAGCGGAGATTCCCGTTACTTATGCAAGCTTCGCGCGACGATCGCTTCGAATTCTCGATGCCATTCGCCTTAATGGAACGGGTTTGGGATTGATACAATTTGTTCGCTTTATAGGTTATGGACATCTTGGTGGAATTTCACAAAGTGTGACAACTGGTTAGGCATTTTAAATTGGTTGTACGGTGCCTGTCGAGAGGGATTCTTCCAGTCGGAGCAGCTTATGGCTGGAGATATTGATATGGGGTAGTTTACATGCAAATGAGTCCGCTCGAAAACAGAGACGCGTGAATACGGAAAGACAGAACAACATGAAGCGATCTTTCTAACGGTACCGAGAGTAAAGAAGCGTGGATTCCCCTCCGTGCGGGTTGCTTCATCTAGCCTTTGCTTTGCCCTTTACGGGAAATATTTTTCGTTTCGAAAGGTCAGGCCTGGAATTGTGCGGCAAGAGATAGAACACATATGATTAATGCTAATGATAATGCACGGGGGATGTTAGTGAGACTTGGATGGCGGCTGTAATTATTGATGATTTATCATGTAATTTGTGAAGGTTTTTTTGTCGAATTGAGAGGATGTTTTGATGCAGCAACATTTTTAGTGTTTTGAAAGCATTAGGTCTGAATAATTTTTATTTTAAGAAACAAACGTTACGTCACGTTTGCTTTAATTTGGCCATTTGTAAACATCCCTTGTGAGGAATCAACATACTATAAGAAAAATCTTCTTTAAGGCTTGTTCGCGACAAAAATCTGGACAGATGAAATTAGGAATTAAACAAATTTGCTGTTAGTTCAATGCAAGGTGCATTTCATTGTGTACATCATAAGTCATCTTAAAACTACTTACAGTTACTTACATAAGTTACTGCATGAAGAAACTACGAACTTTGAGTTTACTCCGTTATTACAATTGTGCAGACTCTCTGCGACCGATTTAGCAGCTTTTGTCCAATATTTTCGAAAATTTTCTATAGTTGTAGCTTGTTGTTTATATTGAGAGAGTTTTCTCTTCACGAAAGCCCAATACCGCTCGGTAGGTCACTACTCCGGGCAGTTAGGTGGATTCGCCTCTTGCGGTACAACATGGACTTCATTCGCTTTATACCATTCCAAAACATCTTGGCGTAGTGATCAGATGCCAAATCAGGCCAGTAACAGAGAGGAGCGTCATGGCTGGGTGCAGGGGAATGGTAAATAATCGCTTCTTCTTTAGGGCATTCTTTCACGATATATTTCCTTGTTTACCGTTCCGATAGTGATGAAGCTTTAACTTGCCTCGACCACAGCTGCATATTGCCCGCCATGACAGTATAACAAGACATTCCGGGAAGTCTGCTTAAAAGTCAGATCGTTGCACCGAATCTGTTAACCCTCACTTTTTTTGACAGTCCAGTAAGCTTGTTAACAAGGTAAGTTAGAATTTGACCGCTCAAAAGAAATTTTCATTGGCTTTTTCCGATTCTGTACGATTAGATTCAAGAAGCAACTGGTGTCTGTTTTCCGGCAAGTTAAATTCAATCGCAACAAATTCTGAGCACAAAATCTCAAACCGATTTTACCGAAAAAAAAAGTCCACGTAAACAAGCTTTTTGAACTGTCAAAACTGCATTGATGACGCCTTCGTGCCTTCGTCGATTATCACGCAGGAAAACTTCGTCAAATATTCGCGATACAACTCTCGGGTTTAAGCCGTCATATTCTGTTTATCATTACGGTTCGGTAGAGTTTACACCTTGAACGACTTAAGACCTTGCCGCTGCTTGGAAGTATGCACGGAAGTTGAGGACACTTTTATTTTTCTAGCCACAGTTTATAACGAAAGCTCTGGTCTCTTTTGTAATATTTGCTTCACCTTCGCGTCCTTTTGGTGGTTCCTGAGATCCGTTTTTGTTCCTCTCCCAGCCTTCCTGGCTGTTGTGAAACGTGTATCTAAAGATTTAAGAACGCTTTTAACAGTGCTTGCAGGAAAACCAAGTTTTCTTACGGACAGATCCGAATTTTCATTGCGACCTCACACAATTGCCTTCCGCAGTTGCTCTTCTTTCAACGCCATCTTCGATCTAAAAGCTTGAAGTATCACCAAAAATTGATTTTACACAATGAACAGACTGAAAGTCTCATCAGTCTGATTGATGAAGTATTTCCAGAGATATACGTATTAAGGGGTGTCTAGATTTTGTCACGAAGAAGCCTTACTCTCCCGAAGCAATAAAAAATGTACTAAGAAACCGATTGTAGTTGTGAACCCAAATGATCTTGACATTTATTTTTTTATGGAACGGTCTCACCAAGTTGATCCATTTGTCAAAGTAAATAATTTCAATGAATTTACGGTGAAATGTTGTATATATATAGAAATAGCGACAAATCCACATCCATGTCTCTTATACCAAAACCTCGAGTTCAAATCAGAACAAGTCACAAGAACACCCAAAAGATGTTTAAGGGACTAAAATAGGAGATGCACCGGCCTGAGGCTGAGAATCTCAATAATAACGAAAAAAAAAGAAAATATATAAATTAGATGAACTTTACGCTGTGAAACTTTTCTAGGCAGTAAACGCACACAGTTTTAGTATTTATTTAGCTACACTTGCTCTTCAAAATTGTCAATATAAATATCATTCCATTATGAAAATATATCTAATCGTATTTTCAGTCACTGAACTGTGGAACGTTCCTTTTTAAATGGAAAATATCAGAGGGACGATTAATTTTAATAAGCTTTAATCTGCTGGATTTTTCCGGAAAATTCATGTTTTATTTCTCATTGAATCACAATTTTGTTATTAATTTGATCAATAATTCCTTTGATATGATAAATATGGCTTTGAAATATGCAGAAGAGTTGTGTGCTTCAATTTTAATCAAATACTTGTAGAACAATGTACCCTCTTAAAGCTCTTTTTTAACTAAAATTCAAGAAAAATGATTAAATTTGTTTTGACAAGTATATTTATTTGTTCAGGCTCAATCGAATCAACTTTACAAGGCAGTGAATCCAAACTTTACGAATGCATGAATGGCAAAGACATTGTTCTAACTTCTTCAATGTTGGGACAAAAATGATGTTACTTTTATGATTGTTACATACTCAACACAATAATGATAAATTGCATGGCAGCAGAATCAAGATTATAAAGTCTCACAACATCGGATTGTTTTTTAGGGAAGAGACATAGCGATGTACGTATATTGCTTTGCATGCAACAAAAGTAAATTCAATTTGGTCACATGTTGCATCTAGCGAAAAGAATCAATGTTTGGTTTTATCTTTCTTTCGTGTATATGTTTGTGCGTATGTATGTATTTGTGTTCGTGTGTTTGTATATGTATGTATGTGTGTAAAGAAATGAGCTCACTTTTCTCGGCAACCGTTGCACAGTGGCACAATTCTAAAAAAAGACGGTCAAAAAAATTTTCACCCTTTTGTCATCATTTTATCGATTAGGTGTCTTGAGATGAGTTGCTCAAGATATCATTCCACATCTTTAAAAAAAAAACACGCCTAACCTTTCATAAGGGCTTGACTACACTTTCAAATTTTAAATTTTTCCAGCTACGAGATAACGGGTTGTTGTCTTCGATAAAATTGTAGACCAGGTAATTTTATGAAAAGTTGCTTAAGACACTAAGTTTCTAGATCCTTACGTTAAACAGATATAATTGGTTTTCTTTCAGCACTGCCTAAAAACTGTTTTTTTTTAAATAATAAGTACATTGTTCATATTTGGCGATTTCAATATGTTCAAAAAACTTGTAGGACTTATTAAAATACACATTTTTGCTGAGCACGCCAATGCTCTGACCACATTTTTGATCAGTTTATGGTGATTGAAGTGTCTGTGTGACGTCATAATCAACCGCCTCAAAAAGTGTGGGCGGGTCCTGGTAGGGTCTAAAACAGATTGTATTTGAAAGATTAACTTATGACCAAGTATTCCAGAAATTTTCAGCGTTGGGTACTGAAGGGTACCTAGTAGAACGTTAGTTTGAAACAGTACAGGTTATAGGCTATTTTATATTTCGCGTATGACGTAATGTTCAACAAACAAAAAAAAGTTTCAAAAGATGTGGAATAATATCTTGAGTAACTCATCGCAAGACACCTAGTCGATAAAATAATGACAAAAGGGTGAACATGTTTTTGACCGTCTTTTTTTAGAATTGTGCCACTGTGCGCTGGACCGAATTGGACAATACACCCATTGTATGTTTTTGAAATCGGTCAACTTGTTCCAGAGATATGGCCGGAACAAGTTCCGATTGGTATGGGTAACGTTTGAAGATATTATCTATCACGATTCAAATCGATCGTGCGATGCCTCTCTTGACAAACAAATCTATCCTGGGACGCCCCTCATAACATGAGGGCTCGATAACAAGATCAATGTAGTCATACCGAGTGCCCAGGAGAACAAACATTGGCCACACCGGACATGTTGCGGATTGAACCCGGTTTGTGGTTAAACCTGGTTTTACATCGTATCAACGGGAGCTAGTGCTATCTTTAATCAGTGAAAATTTGTCTCACGGCCCGAATTGCACTGTTACTAGAAGAAGTTTGGTATGTGGTATCTGGAAACAGAGTACATTGGACCTTTTGTAGTTTGGTAAAGATTGATCGTATATTTCTAGGTTCTTTGGATTAAATTGCCAACAATCGGCTTGAGTTTACAAACATTTTTCCTTAACACTAAAATAAAATATAAAACAAAATATATTGAACTCAATAGCATTCAAAGAGACCATGATACCTCTTTTGGCACTCAATTCGGTTGAGTGGCTGCTGAGAAACATAAATTAGTTGCCAAAATCCGTGCATTTTTGAAACTGGTTCCGTCAACATCTCAGAACCGCGATATCTGATTTCAAAGGTCTAGGTCGTCTAGATGTAGGTCTAGGTTCTAGGTCGTCTAAACTGTTTTTGAGCTCAGAATTTAGGGTCTACAGTTGTAATTGTTACAATGTGTACTCATGTATGTTACATGGTTGAACTCACATCATTACTTTGTATAGGCGAAAAAGCTACAGTTACAATTATACATGCTTAGTTTAATACTCCAAGACAGCTGGATCACTTAAAACCTCCCAGATAATCTCATAATGTTGATTATCCTTCCATGAGACCCAATGAACATAGTTGAATACATATCGTACATTTGTATATCTAGAAAGCTACAGCTTCAACTAGAGATCCTAAGTTATAATTTAATGAACAATCTGGTATGACCCAGAACATCCCAGAATTCATCATAAGGTCGATTGACTTTCTAGAAGATCTATTGAACATGGTTAAAAACGTATCGTACATTTGCCTAGCCTCATAACTACAGTTACAACTGAAGATCCCAAGTTCTGAGCTCCAGGACTGTTTAGCTGACTAAGAACAACCCAGATTATTTTAAAATGTCTGCTGACCTTCCAGAGGGCTCAATGAACATGGTTGAACATATCGTAGATAAATACAGCTGAAAAAGCTACTGTTACTATTTTATATACTAAGTTCTGAACTCCCGGACAGCATGATTGACCTAGAACATCCCAGATTATCTAATAGTGTCAGTTGACCTTCCAAAAGATTCGATGAACTTTATTGATTACATATAGCTAATTTGTATAGCTATAACAGCTATAGTTACAACTGCAGATCCTAATTCATTAACTCAAGAAAACTTTGGATGACGTAGAACATCCCAAATTATCTAAAAATGTCTGTTGACTTTCTAATGGATTCAGTGAACACGGTTGAATATATGTTGTAACTTTGTACAGCCGAAAACGCTACAATTAAAACAGTAGATCCGACTTTCTAAACTCCAGGACAGTTTGCACGACCTAGAACATCCTAGATTATCTCATAATATCTGTTGATCTGGGCTAAAAATCAGGCCTTAAACGCTTCTTTTTCTGTTAGAATAGCCAATTTGCAACAAGTTTGCCTAAGATAATGTTCGTTTTGATTGAGCGTGTGGTGTAATACAAGCATTTTTCTTCAGGTTTTATAGTTTTATAACTACTCGGATTTGTTGTTTTCCTTCGTGTTTTGTTGTAATACATTTAAGTTACAATAAAGGGAAGGTCCATTAACAATGTCACGCAGTAAGGGGGATGGGGAGATTGGGAAAACGTGACAATCCATACAAAAAAAATTTAAGGTCCATACAAAAAACGTGAAAAGTGGGAGAGGGGGGGGGGGGGTTATTAAAAGTCATTTTTTGCGTGACGTAAGTAATGGACGTTCCCATATCATTGTTGCAGAGTGAGAGAATAACGGGTGTATCACTCGTCGAAGTTATCTTATGGTCTTAGGTACAAAAAGTGAATATTTGACACACTGTTGCTGGGCCAAGTTTTCGTTTAATATTTACTATAAAATAAAAGGAAACTTACAACTAAGATAAAGGGATAAAACCCAATACTCGCGGTTGTCTCGAGGTTAATTGGATTTACAATTTTATGGATGGGTAAAATGAAGAAGGAATCTTAGACAAAGTTAACAAAATAATAGTTTTCGATACATAGAACTTTAAATTACAATACAAGTTAAGAAATTGAGCGTTTTCAAATAAAATTTAAAAAAAACTAACACACACAATTTAAAATTAAAAAAAAAACTTACGACTAAAGATTATTGTTAGTCAAAAGCACATAAATAAGCTTCATGAACTCCAGATCGCGTGCAGCCAAAATATCTCGAATCGGCACAATGCCATAGAGCTCAGATCTGACTCCACGGTGGTTAACACATGACCAAACAATGTAATCTGCGTCCTGGTAACCTTGTCCACATTCAAAGGGATTGCTGTCTCCCAACCCAACACGGAATAAATGAGCGTTCAAAGAATAATTATTGGACATGAGGCGATACATCACACAAATGAAGTCTCGACCCACATCCTGAACCAAAAATGTCTCGACAGTGATAGAATGTAGCCATTCTCCTAAATCTCATTTACTCCATTTATACTGCCAGCTAACGAGGGATCTCTGACGAAAAGTTCATTGAATGCGATATGTCAATCATAAATATCACATTCGATGGCGTCCACTCTTGCAAGCGAGTCCGCTTTCTCATAGCCCGAAATCGAACAATGTCAATGGTGACAGTAACATGTTAAGATAAGGCACATAGAACACCTCGTTTTTTTATGAGAAACGGCCCCTGAACTCACAACGGCCCTTTTCAGGGCCACCAAAGTCAGTAGAATAGAGAATTGACGGAACTGCTAAGAGCTGTGCTTCAGGGTGGTCGATCGCGAAAAGTAATTACATTCATTAAACATTGCTACGTTCTACCCCAAGAAAAAAAAATAGTTTTATTAAAGCCGTATAGCACTCGTCCCAGCTTTGTTGATAAAACTAGATTCAAAACTGTTTGTCTACCAACACCTCTTCTATGCTTCTTTAAAGCCAAAATTTGTTCATGGAAAATTAGACCATAAAGGTTTAAAAAATGTTCCAATGAAAGCATATGACCACTTGAAAACCTCCATAAAACCTATTGACTATCATGAAAACCAGCATACGACCAAATGACCACAGCTGTCGAACTTCACTGCGATTTGTAAAAATCAGAATTCTGCCAAAAAGCCAATTTATCTTCGCAAGGACTACTATGAAACTCTTTAATCGTTTGGTGACTTTCTTTAATGCCAATTTGGCGTTTGATGCATTTACTGGAGGCAAAATGGTTTTACAATGCTTTTTCAGCTGACCATAATAAAATAATATGAATGAGCCTTAAAACGGCATTTTAAAACAGCATTTTACGAGTTCATAAAGTCGAAATAAAACCATTCATAAGAATCAACAGAATTTGAGAAAACAAAGTTTTAAGATCGTTGTGAACAAGGTGTGTAGGTTCTCATAAACCTCACTTTCAGCTGACCATAATAAAATAATATGAATGAGCCTTAAAACGGCATTTTAAAACAGCATTTTACGAGTTCATAAAGTCGAAATAAAACCATTCATAAGAATCAACAGAATTTGAGAAAACAAAGTTTTAAGATCTTGGAACAAGGTGTAGGTTCTCATAAACCTCACTGAAATATGTGCTAAAAAAATGATTTATAGTGGCTTTCATAAAACTTCATAAAGCTTAATGGTTTGGAAATGTTACTTGGGACATCATTTTAGCGTTCAACCCTATTGGACCCATCCTTGAAGTTTTTAATTTACGTTTTTTTTATCACTTTATCAAACTTTGTTTAAATAAAAATTTAAGGATTACGTGAATAATTTAATTTCATTACGTTCCTTTTTGAAATCAGAAAACAATGGATAGATTAATTGATTTTGATTGAAGGATGTTTGTCTTCCACCAGAAGGTAATACTCACAAAACAGTAAGGGCATCTTCAGCGGTGGTATATTTTTGGAACAACTTTATACTTGATTTGCATCAGCAAAACTTGAGCAGAATAGTTAAAATAGACCAACCTTCATCCTGTCATCCTGTCAATTATTTAACATCAGTGATCCGAAGATTTTATTTCCGAGATTGCGGATTTTTCACAACCTTTTTGCCATGGATTAGTTTGGCCAAATAATTTTGACTACCAGTTGTGCGTCGTTAGCAGACGACGAGGAATTCTTGATCTTTCGTGTGGCTGACTGTGAGTGCTTAAATGCATGCATTTAATCTTAATAATATAAGATAATGCTGATTTTTAATTTGGCAGAGTCAAAACGGGTAGGATCACGCATGCAAAACACCATTATAGACACCAGAAATTCAAAATTCAGGAAACTTCTTAAGATTGTTGAAGCATTATCAAAAGTTTAGGAAACATTCCACCCAAGTATTTTTCCATAATTTTAGGGAGCTTCCTAAAAGGTCAGGGATTTTTCCAAAAGCTCGAGAAACCTTCCAACAGTTCAGTTAACATCCCCGAAGCTCAGAATACTTAAGTTTTAAGAAGAACTTAAACTTCTGCTCTGATATTTCGTATGAAACAAAACAAATCGAAATCAAGTACCAACTTTAAAAATTGCAAAGCACTTCTTAGTTTTTTCATTTGAAAGTTTTCAAAGTACGAAAGCTTTCATAATGAAAAGCAGAATATCACAAGTATTTTAAAAATTTTGAAGAAATTGAAAAAATCTAAGAAGTTGGTCGATTTGCAATTTTTTAATAACTTGGTGTACTTGATTTTTTGATTCTCGTTTTGTTTCGATACGAAAAATTATCGAGTAGCAAGAAGTTTAATCTGTGCTAAATCTGCAAGAAGTTTAATCTGTGCTAAATTATCGAGTAGCAAGAAGTTTAATCTGAAGCTAAATGTGTTTCTCAAAATTCCGGTTATTTCCAGTAAGTTGTTTCTATACTATTCCTACGTTGAGATTTTTTCAACAATTCGATGGGCTTCTCTGAAGTTTCACCACTCCTCTTCTCAAAAAAGAGCAAGCAAACTTCATGATTATCTTGAAACTTCAAAAAAAATTATTCAACTTCCGAGAAGTTTAGTCAACTTCTGTCAAATTCATAGTAATTCAGTTCCAAAGTTCATAGTAATTAAATTTTAAATAAATTTTAAAGAATTCGTTCAGTTTCTAGAAGTTTATATAACTTATATAACTTATGATCAATTCACGTAACTGCTGAGAAGTGCTAGGGTTGTCTAAAAGCTGTAGAATATGCAATTTAATAATGTAATATTTAAAAACGATTTCTGAAAAAATGAAGATTTTTGAATCTACCTTCAAGGTATCATCGGTTTCCTCCAGAAAGCTTTTCAAAACTGCCATAGTAAAATGTATACTGTCCCCCAGAAGATAGGCTTGAATATCCAGATTCCCGGTAAACCTGCCGTAAATTTCTATGCAACAGGTTTCTCTAAAATGTATCTGTATGAGCTATTTTCGTCTGCTTATCATGACCAATCCATCGATAAACCGTTTGTTCATTTTGAAGACTTCATTAAATTTCATTTTCGAGCAATCGAATTTGCCACCAAACTGTTATAAAATCTACAACAGTCACAATTCCGGGAGCTTCCTCATTTTGAACTAGTCAGCGTTTTCTGGAAAATTCAGTGGCAGTAAAAAATAAACTAGGAGAACCATTCGTTATTCTGGAATAAAACGAAATGGCAATTCGCTAGCACCTTGAGCAACTTGAGGTTATTATCAGCATTCGGGGCGCACTAATCACGACCATTTTACTCAATAAAGTTTAGGTTTTGTTTAGTTAAAGTTTAAATTTTACTCATTTATTGGTATTATCAAGCAGCGTGTAGTGTTTTGGAACGGTATTTTTCTTGTTCCAAGAGGATCTAAGAATAGTTCAAAACATATACCAGATTTAAAATGATGGAAAATAGATTCGGTATGAAACTAAATTCACAACTCCGGTGCAACGATGTTTTTGCCACTGGTCTAAAAAAATAAATCCGAACCACGATTTGGGCCACCGTTGAAGATGCCCTAATGTCCTCTAATTTATTCGGTTTGAAAATCAAAAACAACATAACTAACCAAGCCAAACAATTTTGCCACAACTTATTAAAACACACTCACACACACAAACACCTCAGCTGCAACCCAGCCTCCACTTGCGTAACTTACATCACACCAATTGACTGTGAGCGACAGTGAACTTGATTGAACTGAATTCCTTCCACTGTCAGGCCACCCAATTTGAATGGAAAAAGACGACGGTTCGAAAAAAAAACTTCGCACGTCTCCTCGGCTGACCCGAAACATAATTGTAGAAAATAATCACTTCATTCAGGGTTGACGGCGACGCACCGTGCGAAATACCAATTAGCGACATTCTGTCCGAGATCCACCGTGTGTGTGTGTGTGTGTAACTTGTAGTAGGTAATTGGTCAATTTCCATTCGGACCGTTAAATGGCCATTAAACGCATCGCGAGCACACGTGTTTTCTCTAAGGCACTCAGTTAGTGGAGCAAGCCTCGATTGCATCAATCTGCTTACTCCGCTTATTAGGTAGGTTGGTAGGTACTTATCTACCTACTCTGGATTCCAGCAGTGGCACAGTGGCGGTGATTTGCGGCGACCCATTTCCACACATACACACACACACACACACACACACTCATTCAACAAACACGTAATTAATTGCGTAGCTCCCTCTAATTTGAGCGCGCCTATGAATCAAATTTGGGGGCCGCATTTCGGGTTTGATATCCAGAAAAGGAATCCCATTATGCTTCGTCAGAAACATGCGCTGGAAGGGAAATCAGGCAATCATGTTTGACGAGCGAGCGGGAGAAGAAAAAAAAGTATGTTAACCTTTTCATAAACGTGTTCAATTACTTAATCGGAGTCGGATTAGGCGCGAGTGGGTCTGTGGCGGGCCCCGCAAGTAATGGACAGCAGTTGTCGAGGTTATGTGGAGTTAGTGTAAGGAACTAGGTGCTAACCGAAAAAGCAACTACCTATGGGAAAGTTTTTAAATGGAAAATGTAGAACACCCAATTCGGAGTTACGATGTGTGGCGTTTACAGCTGTTTTTTTTTTCACGGCTTGTTTTGATTGAACAGTAAAATGTGTGCTTACGTTACTCACGTCATGGGGCGAAGCAAACACACTCTGGTTGCCATCGGTTACGACCAGCGGGATTTTTCGGATTTCCACAAATCTACTTCATTGTCACACTGAAAACGCTCATCCATCATATCAACACCCATAGGCGAGAAAGTTTCGCGCAAGTCGTAACTCACAGTTCAATGACATTTCGGACCGGAGACAATGGGGGAGAAGAATTCTCTCCGGCGTTTCCCTCTGTAGTCTGTAATCAACCGAAAAGACCGCCAACCGCTACCGGTCGATGGAATATGCTGACGCGTCGTCGTGGCGGTGGCGGTGGAGGTCACGACCGCATGCAATCGTGCATTTAGGTTCGATTTGTCGTCGTGTGACTTTTCGTTCATGCCCTCGGATAGAAAAAATAGGCATCTCCAACGTGATACGGTTCCGATTATCTCACACCGCACACACGTTCAAAGACAAGTTCCACACAGCGCAGTGGGAAGGCTTCCCACGCAAACTAGGTAGATTCGTAACGAGGCGGAGAAAATGCCGTTAATGTGTGCGTGTGCCTCCTAGAACTTGAAATTTAATATGATGCCTTTTTTTTGTTCGCTCAGTCACACGTAGGTATGAAGTCACGCAAGAAGGTAAGCGCGAAACCGGATTGCCACGCGATCAAACTGCCGTCGTCTTCGTCGGCGTCGTCGACGTCCTCCGTTAGGCTTTATTCGATCAATGTATTCAAGAAGGCCGATCATGTGCATCTTTCTCCTGCTTGTAGGAATCAGGTCGATGGGTTTGCATGAAAACCAGCACGGAATGTCCAGTTAGGTTCCGCATTTTAGTATGGCATTTTGATTAATCAAAGTTGTGTGGGATACCGTCAGGAATGTTTCGAGGTATTTGAGAGGGGATTTAGGTATGATGACATTAGTTTGTCAATGTGTTTGCCCAAGGACTATGTGTATTCATGGCAATGCATCACCGTTTGGATAATATTGTTGTTGACATATTACACTGTAAACGTCACCTGCAAACCAGCCTGATTCTGCAAATTTCGATAATCAATCTACACCGTGTCCAATATATTCTCATACACTTTTCTTTGGATTGGTGTCGTGCAACTACTCAACATGCTTCACGTATGTGTTGGTGTAGTTTCGCACTTTGTTTATACAAACGCTTTTAGGTTACGTCCGATTGTTTTCATTCGGTGTTTATCTTTTACCAGCGATGAAGGAGTTTCGTGCTGTGGTGATACAAAAATTTTTGAAAAGTGAGCGCCTGGGCGCTATTTTCAGACATTTGAAGAACCTCGGAGTAAAGTTTTGTGTACCGAACACTCCGAAGGTACCGTGACAACTGCTCGTTGGATGACCGGAAGAGATTCGGTCGTATTCGTACGGTGCGGACTGTACGAGTTGTTAAAGTTGGTCGAGGAACGGATTAGACGAAAATCACAGCGCTCTGTACGTAAAATGGCCGCAAATCTGAATGTTTCGAGATCGTCAATGCACAATATACTGCAAAATGACCTCCGGATTCCAAGCTTTCAAGAAACGTAAGGTTCACGGAGTTTCGGAACCTTCCATGCAGAAAATTACTCGACGAAAAGTTATTCGTCTTGCAATAATCCCACAATGTCCAGAACGACAGATTGTGGGCTCTCTCTTCGAGAACTGTTCCAGAGAGTGATAGGAATATTCCACGGTTCCAAAGTGCTGCGTCAGTGATGGTTTGGGGAGGAATTTGCAAGCGAGGCAAATTACCACTGGTTTTCATCGAAAAAGGCGTTAAAGTGAATGCCGTATGTTATAAAACGGAAGTTTTGGAGAAAGTTGTCAAGCCATATGTACAAGAGGTGTTTGGAGATGATCACTATGTGTTTCAGCAGGACGGAGCGCCATCGCATACTGCAAATCTCGTTCAGGGCTGGTGCCGAGAAAATTTGACCGACTTTTTGGACAAGAATGAATGGCCTCCCAGTTCACCAGATCTGAATCCCTTGGATTATTTCGTATGGTCATACATGCTGGCGAAGGTAAATGACCACAGGGCGTCTAATATGAACCAATTCAAAACCATAATCAAACGAATTTGGGACGAAATGCCGATGGAAGTCGTGCGTGCCGCCTGTGACGGTTTCGAAAAACGTCTGGAGCTGGTCAAGAAGGTTAAAGGCGGTGTTATTCCAAAACATATGCTGTAGTTGATCAGTATTATATTGCAATATAATGGGTAAAGTTATCAATAAAATCTGGATTATCGATTTGAAATAAATAGAGTTTTATTTTGTATGAGAATATATTGGACACGGTGTAAATAAATAGAAATGAATTTCCGTCTGTCTGTCTTTCTGTCTGTCTGTCTGCCTGTCTGTCTGTCTGTCTGTCTTTTATGATAGTAAGTGACCCACCCTCCTTCTCTGAAAGGGGGGCTCTCATACAAATGAAACAGAAGTTTCTGCATAACTCAAGAGTTAAGCTAGCAAATAGAATCAAATTTGGCATGTGCGGTTTTCAGAAGGCGAGAAATGTTTCTATAGCAGTTCGAGACCCCTCCCATCTCTAGAAGGAGTGGCTTTATTACATAGGAAGCTGGAAATTTCTGCATAACTCAAAAGTTAAGTAAATGGAACCGAATTTGTTATGTGGGGATTTTGGAGGCTAGAACTGTCTTGAGTGTGGTTCGAGAACCCTCTGCTCTCTTAAATAGGGGGGGACTCCCATACCAAATAAAACACAAATTCCTGAATAATTCGAGAACTATCAAGTAAATCCGACCAAATTTTGCAGGGCAGAGGTTTTAGAAGACGAGAATTATTTCTATGGTGGTTGGAGGCCCTCCGCCTTCAGAGAAAGGGGGGCTCCAATACAAATAAAACACACGTTTCTGCATAACTTGAGAACTAATTTAGTAGATGGAGACCACATTTGGCAGCTGAAGGTTTTTGAAGGCAGAAATGTTTCTATGGTAACTCCAGGACCCCTCTCCTTTCTGAAGAAGGGGCTCTCATACAAATGAAATACAGAATTGCTGAATAACTTGAGAACTTATCAAGTTAATGGAACCACATTTGGCATGTGGAGGTTTTCGGAGGAAAACAATGTTTCCATTGTGGTTTTGGAGCCCCTTCCCTCTCTGAATGAGGGTCTCACCCGCTGAAGTGAAATACAAATTTCTGCCTAGCTCGAGAGCTAATCACGCAAATGGAACCAAATTTGGCTGGTTGTGGGATTGGTTTTTTGAATGAGCAGGAAATGTTTCCATGTTGTTTTGAGACCCCATTCCTCCTCTTGAATACCGAGGAACAGAAATGTTCACACCGCTTATTTTTCTCGATACAACCTTTAGAGACACGGTCAAAGAAAATTCCCGACAATAACTCGACCATTACGTGAACGTTCTTTGTTACAAAAATGCCGTTATTACTGAAGTTCTACCAATTTCAATATTTACTCGAACACGTATACTAAGAAACATGCGCACACATGATCTGATATGCAAACCTCATCGATCATGTTTGGCTTCTTGTGACTTACTAATTTCACATTTATATTTGAAACATTTTTGCAAACGGATGCTTTAAAGAAACATTGAAACCGTATAACATCATGGTAAAATAAAAAATACCAGAAGATAAAAGATTAAAAAAGAATTTAAAATATATTCAACGTTGATCTTTTGGGAAAAAAAATCTTTAAAAGCTCCTCACTCTGAAGCTTGTGAAGCAAAAAAGATTCTCCCTGGAGCTCGAAAAGCTTCTCCTTGAAGCTTGAAAAAGTTATGAAGTTTGAAAACTTCTGCCGAGCTGGAAAACTTCTCCCTGATTCCTTACAGGCATCCTGTGAAGGTTATTAAGTTTCACCCTGAAGCTCGAACAGCTTCTCCTTGAAGCTTCAAAAGCTTCTCCGTGAGAAGCTTGAATAGATTTTCCATGAACCTTCAGAACTTCTTCTTTAATCTTGAAAAGCTTCACCCTTCTTTGAAAATTCCATGAAGCTTGACGAGATTCTCCTGAAAGTTCGAAACGCTTTTCCCTTAATCTCGAAAAGCTGCTCGCATAAGCCCGAAAAGTTTCTTCCTGAACCTTGAAAAGATTCTCTGTGAAGCTTGACGAGATTGTCTTTGAAGCTTGAAAAAGATTTTCCCTGAAGTTTGAAAAGATTCTCCTTTTAATCTTGACAAAAATCTAGCTGAATCGTGAAAGCTTCTCCCTAAAGCTTTACAAGAAAAATTGTCCCTGAAGCCTGAAAAGTTTCTACCTTAACCTCGAAAAGCTTTTCGCTTAAGCTCGAAAAAAATCTCACTGAAGCTTGAAAAGTTTCTCCCTGAAGTTTGAAAAATCTTCTCATTTAAGCTGGAAAAGTTTCTCATTTAAGCTTGAAGAGTTTCTCTCTGAAACTTGAAAACTTCTCTTGGAAGCTTGAAAGGTTTCACTGAACTGCGAACTGCTGAGAGCATCCCGGGCTACTCTTAGGTAAATTCTTGGTTTGCCTTGGATAAGTCTCGGTGATTCCTCCGATCTAGAAGAGCTTTTTTGGTAATTCTCGGAGCAGATTCCGATGAGGTTCTGGACAGAATTCTGGCGAAGGACGCTTGAATTTTGATATACCTCGACGAAGATTTTGGTTGGGCCAGTAGAGAATGTCGGCAGATCCTGGAGTCCTGAAGAAGATTAGCAATTGCAGTCACACGAGGCAATGGGTCGTCAGTGTTGAATACAAAACCAGTCGTACTGGGTCTTGCACGGGTATGTTCAAGTCCTGTTCTCCTCCCTGAAGAGCGAGAAGCGGCAGAAAGAAAACCCGACCCAAGGGAAACAACAAAATTGAAATTATTGTTTTCGGTTTGCGTTGCTCTGCTCCGCTGTTTTTATAACAGAGGTTGTAAGAATATAGATCGCGAGATAGCAGTCAAAATATCCGAAATTGTGACAAAAAGTCCTCAAGAAGTAACAAAATTATAGCAAACTATGATTTTAGACTCTGAACAGTTTGTTTGGTTGCGATGTAGCAAAATCATATCAGCTACTGTTGGAATTAATTTATTTCTGTACGCAGATTGTGCCTCGTGGAGGATTATATCTTAATTTGGTATAAGGATGATATACAATCATCCAGATGAAAACTACCTACTACGAATTTATATTACGTAATCAGTTATTCCTAACGGGGTTTGTTATAATTTTGTTATTTTTATGTTCTACCCTTCTGGCCGAGAAGCAGTAAGCCGTTTAACGGATGAAGAGAAATGGAAAATGAGCATCGAGGGAGACGAGAATCGGCCGTACAGAAGCGGAAGAATAGAAGCAGAAGAAGAGAAGTGGAAATCTGAAAGAGAAGCGGATGGAGAAAAGCAGACGAAGAGAAGCGAAAGATGGGAAGTGGGGGGCAAGAAGCTGAAAACGAGCAGCGTTAAAGAAGGAAACGGAAGCGCAAGAAAAAAATCGGAAAAAGCAGCGGATGTGGAGAAGCGGTAGAAAGTCCAACGGAAGCAGAATAGCGGAAGCGAGATAAACGTAAAATGAGAATCGAGAAGAACAGAAGTAGATGTAGAAATGGAAAAATAGAAGAAGAAGAAAATGAAAAGAAACAGAGAAGAGCAAAACAGAAATGGAAGGAGAGAAGTGGAAGAGAGAAAAGGAGAAGAGAGAGCAGTGGAAGAAAAGAAGCGGAAGAAGAGAAGCGGAAGAAGTGGCTGCCAGTAAGATGGAAAGTGGTAAAAGATAAACGGTAGAAGAGTTACGAATGAAGAGAGGCGGAAGAAAACAAGGAGAAGAAGAAAAGTGAAAGGGTGAAGTGGTACTAGGGAAGTAGAAGAATAGAAGTGTGGAAGAGGAAAGAAAAATAAGAAAAAGCAGAAGAGGCGTGTTTCCCTTAGCTCAGTCGGTTAAGG
>JASCZW010014868.1:0-21889 GCA_034211315.2 Aedes japonicus
ATAACCATGGAATCATTACAGCGGCTACTTCATGTGGATTTGGATAGCGGCTGAAGGGGGACCCAACAGTATGGAGCCCCAAGCTCCAATAACTATCTAACCTCAAACCAGTTCACCAAAGGTGGCCTTGCCAAATCCCGCCATACAAGAGGTGGGAGCCGGCGTTCCATTGGACACATTGCAAGACTCATCCGGAGCCATCGAAGTATTAGCAACGACGCTTTACAACAAAATTCTGGTATTAGAAGCGCTATACGTCATTGAGCTTCAGGTCGTAGAACTGCAAGCCGCAAGAGATATGAGCTGGAAGCGCAGCTTCTATACGATCCGAGCCTGACAATTGCTGGTCGCGGTGGAGAAGGCTTGAAAGATTGCCTCTAAGCACACGCAGACGGATGCTTTCGTATCCGTTGGAGGTCCCAAAACATCTACTTTGGGGGCATGGATGCCAAAGTGGGCGAGGCAATCTCTCAGGAGGGTGGCACCCGGCGCCTCCAAGAAGCGGATGATGGCCAAGGACCCAACGTTCTACGCGGACGTAGTGGCGGCGCTGGCGGAACCATCATCCCGACCAACAGTGGCCGGTCGGAAAGAGGAAGCTCCGGTACCAAGGATGAGTCAAGCGCCATGGTCGGCCCAAGCACCATAAGGCCTGTTCATACACCACTTAGACTCGTTTTTGAAAAGCTCAGAACCGCCCGCCCCCCTCGTACACTTTTCTCCATACATTTCTTTGTAATTTTGTATGGAGAGTAGGCTTTGATCAAACCCTCCCCTTCCCAGAGAAAAGTCTACGTGATTTATAAATAGCCCCATAGGTTCAAGCAAAGACCCGTACGTGGAAAACCATTGCGAAATAAGAATAATAATGAGAGATCCCTCAAAGAAAGGGACCACCGTAGTGTGGCCAGGAAGAGGAATCACGGCGAGGCCTTAATCGACCCTGTGCGGACACAAGTCTAGGAGCCGATTTGCTAATTATTCGCCGTACGTACTGGATCTGAAAAGGAGTTGACTGAACAAGTCCTGGACAAATGAGTGGAGGTGCGTTGCTTCGTCACACAAGTGACCATCCAGTGCAAGAATCTGGACGAGATCACAGAAGCGTGTGAGGTCTGCACGGCGCTAAAGGAGCAATGCGAGGTCGAGATAGCCAAGACGGCAGTTCGGCTGCGGAAGGGGCCATTTGGAACCCAGGTTGCCAAGATATTGATTGCAGCAACCGACGCGGACTCGTCTCCCAAAGTGGCTAGGCTCAAAGTGGGAAGCTCGGATTGACCACTGAGCGTGAACCACCGTCAAAGTCATCCTCCAGGTACTTAGAATGAAGTGCAGGAAACCCAACTATATTTGAACCACTTCTGCATAGATTAGCTCAGCAACTGCTGTGTCAGGCAGTTCGGGGGTCGACGACGGGTATCGCCATAATATCTAATCCGTATCCATGCCGGAAATGACAATTAGGTTGCGCTAGGTCCAATATGGCGATATCATGGACGACGGGCAATTACCCGGTTCAGAGACATAAACTGGAGAGTGTGCGAGAGGTACCATAGAAGCCATCAGGTGATCCGATACAAACGGAATCAGGGGTCAACACGAAGAAGCAAAACGAGCGAGTGGAAATGAAAGACGAAGAAGTTCGAGTTTCGTTGCCCAGCATAC
The DNA here is from genome assembly GCA_034211315.2 of Aedes japonicus. Taxonomy (NCBI): domain Eukaryota; kingdom Metazoa; phylum Arthropoda; class Insecta; order Diptera; family Culicidae; genus Aedes; species Aedes japonicus. The sequence continues at coordinate 1,666 of JASCZW010014868.1, forward strand.
TGGTGGAGCGACGGGTGTGAAGTAGTTCGCCTCCCGCGGTGCACCAGGAAACGTTAAGCTCCCCGAATTAACGGCTAAACGAACTACAACGGAAAAAGCGCCATACGGCGCGGGATCCGACAGGAAGCCTTAATCATTCGTGACATGGGGACCAGGGATGATCTGGGGTTATGTCACACTCCCAAACGTTCCAACCCCGGCTTTGGCCCTGGCTTCCTCGATCGGAGTAGGGACCACACGATGCGAGGTTCGGCAGGTACCGTAAGTAGTCGGGTAGAGAAATCGCGGACGATCTGGATGGACCACCGGATGTTCCGAACCCTGCTTGGATACAGGAGCATCTCGATCGAATCAGCGTCAGGTCGGCGAAGCTAACTACTAAAGACCTATGTAGTTAGACATAGTGGGTGCGTAAAGCACACTAGCACCCTCCCTGAAGTAATACCGAAAGGTGGTTCCGGGAAGGGCCCCAGGGCTCGAGGCATGGGTGGGTTTTTAGTGGGTCGAGGAGTTGGCGCCCTCATCCCCACACCCTGAGTTCTTCAGGAGTCTGTGTGCAGATTTGGAACGAGGCACTCAGTAACCTTCTTGCTTAGTTGTCGCAAAATCAGAAGACGCATTCAGAGAGCACGACCGGAAGCAGATACTGTTTCAAGGATCTATGCCGATATGCCGTTACCAGTTTCTGGGGTGAAACTTTCCGGGTAGTCATGGCGAAAATCAAAGGTTTGATCCTTGATGCAAGTTGAATGGTGCCCAGCCAAACTGAAGATCATGGTGCATGGGATTTTCCCGAAACACGATTCAACGATGAGGTCGTCCACACTGTACAACGAAGCTGAAGGAGGCAACACCGAAGATGTGCAAAACACCATAGAGGAACTCGTGGCCGTGGCGTAAGGATTGAAGTCGAACAAAGGTTCAAGTACAGGTGGAATTACCAATTTGAGCCTAGCAGATTCAAAAGATTCCAATACTAGTGCTGCTATCGAAACCCAGGAAAACCGTCGGAGTACCCAGCATCATATAGGCCCATATGCTCATTAGATTCAATCGGTAATCTTCGGTAAGCGGTAGGGTTATCCTCAAGAGGCTGACGAAGTGCACGGATAGTGAACATGGCTTGTCATCAAACCAGTTAGGGATTCGGAAAGAAAAGTCAACGGTGGATGCAATTCGAAATCACAAACAGAAGCGGATAGGACGGATCGTTACGGCTCCTGGTTACCTGTGCAGGATCCGATCACAGGCCACTCCTTTCCATCTTCTGCTCCAAGAGGGGCATCCGTAATTTGACTTGCAATAAAGTAACATCCAGTCTAGTAACAAGTCAACCTCATGACATTCCGGAAGTAATCAGCTAGGCAGCAAATCATCCTAAATCGTATCAGTGAGGCTGCAAATCATCTAGATCATCCAAACTATCCTTGAGTTCAGATTTTGATGTTGTACATAAACGACAAGGTTGTTTAGAGTGTTTTGAGCGAATTTTTTAGCTTCAAAAGCTACAAGAAATATATTAATACCATTGCAGGAATATTTAAATATTCTCAGAATATATACGGCACTTCAACCTATTCTTGAGTTTAGATGGTATGTTTTGCATGATCAACAAGGCGATTTACAATGTCTCCCTACAACGTACTTATAAGTTGATAAAGCTTCATGGGATATCATTGAACAGTTATCGTCATATTACAATATTCTCAGAATATCTACGGCACTCCAAACTATTCTTGAGTTCACGTCTTGGTGTTTTGCATGATCAACAAGGTGATTTACGAGGTCTCATCGTACTTATGAGTTGGTAAAGCTCCATGTCCCAAAGGGTTTTGCACACTCTCGAGTCCTTTTGAATATCGAAGGGGGCAACGGCAAGGTGAAGGGCTTGTGTCTACTGTTTAAACATGATTTGGATAGTGCAATTCGAAACGCAGAGATAAACACGAGAGATAAAATCTCAGACGTGAGACCGAAGCTAGCAGAACTGCACTCATCAAATACGTAAAACAACTAGATTCACGAGAAGACAATAGTAGCGTTCGTATTATGGAAAGCTTCGCCACGGGAGTAAACGAACATTCGTAGTCCAATCCGGCCTTTTAAAAGAACCCTTTGGCCACTAGCCGCACCTTGAATCGCACTGGATTACCGTCGAGATCGTTCTTGACTCGGTACCCCCACATGGCCTTAAGAGTTTTTATTCATCGAAAGTCGTTCCTCCTGAATTGCATCCAGCCATGTTTGCTGGATTCGCTACGTCGTATGATGTCGCCATAGCACATTGGGACATCTGTGGAATTTGAGCCACCAGAAATTGCTCTATAGTGTATGAAGAAATCGAACTATGCCACGTCAACGGCTCTTCAGAAGTTTCGTGTCTTTCTATGTGCGAAGGGCGTGCGTCTGCTGGCTCTTCGGGATCAGCAAAGTCCTCTCCCTCTTCAGTTGAGCTACCGACAGCCTTCTCGCTGGTGTAGTTGCTTGCATCATCATCAGTAATAACGACAGTTTCTTCTTCTGCGACTTCCTCCTCTTAACCGAACGGAAAATTCACCACCAGTAGAACATCGTTAACAGTTCTCAGTTCAGCATACGGAAACGTACTTTTGTCGAATTTTACGACCCGATCAATAGTCACATTCAGCGCTTGCATGTCACACAGTCGATAGCCGTTCGGTGCGTAGTCGATCGAAATCATTTCACGGCTCTTCACGGCATCCAACTATTTACCCGAAAACTCGTAGCTTTTCCAAATTTTGCTTCGAATCATACTATCTTTCAGCCGAAGAAACTCCGACAGGTATGGCAGCCGTGGGACGCTCTGCATTCCTTCTTCATCATTTTGTCCATTCACTGTTGGCGCGTGCGAGCTTTTTCACCATTATTAGGTTTTCCGATCCGGAATTCTCTCTCTTGCTCTCCACTCTCAGACGAAGACAATTCGTGTCATGTTGAACTGTTAACGATAGACTAATTCAGTTATCTCAAACTCAATATGGCTGTCTTCAACATTCCGACGGCCACCTTGAAACAGCCATGTTTCAATAACTAACTGTTTACATAACTAATGCTACTTGTGAAAAAAGAGTTTTGACGTTTTCTTCCAAAAGGAGTTCGATTCTACTGTAAAGCTCACGGTGACGGCAGTAGAGCGATTCGTGCATCGACTTCATTAGCAGTCGCTGTCCTCAGAACTACTGCACGGACGGCACCATCTTTTCCGGGAAAGAGCTTAACAACCACAAGACCAGATTTGCTGCAGATGGTTTTCTGTAAAATCGCAATGATTTAATTGGTTATCGGTGGTCTGCATCCAATTGCATTTTGGAACCGCTTGAAGATGGCTGCCGACGAGGAAGTGCCCTGATGTTAAGGCGTCTAAATCTATCGAGTCTTCTGGAATTGGCGTTATAGACCTCTAAGTTCAGACACATCTCGACTGGTTCTAACAAGTTTAGCAGATCTTCGTAGGCGAGGTTGACGTTACCGATGACCTTTAAGAGATGATTTTCCGCCAATTTGACGGCGGCCTTCCAAAGGTCTCCGAAGTGGGGTGATCGAGGTAGAATAAACTTCCAGGTTATTTCATTCCCAGAATCAATCTTCAGCATACGGTAAACTCTGTTGAGAGCATGTGAGTTCCCTTTGAAGGCAGTGGCGTTGTCGGAGTGGAGCTCGATCGCCCTTCCTCGTCTTGCGATTAGACGACCTTTCTCGGCTTGCGATTAGACGACGGAGTGCAGCTAGAAATGCAATGGAGAAATGACAAGTCGCTCACTAGTCGCTCGATGTGTACCGCTCTGGTTGCAAAGCAGACGAAAATGGCCACGTAGACTTTGGTAGAAACAGAAAACGGACGCGTCGGTGAAACTCGCGAAACCGGCAGATCCACTGTGCTCTGCTGAATTAGAGTGGGCTTAGATCGGAAGCTAGGATCCAAAACTACCGGCGCAGAGTGGCTAACAGGAGTTGTGGCCCTGCGTGCTGTAGGCTTACATGGTAACTGCTAGCTGGCAGAGCAGACAGCGGATGTTTGGCGGGTAGAACATTTGGGTTCTTATTAGCGACGGACAGTGCGGCATTGCATAGACGACCACCGACACGAAGAGCAACGTCTTCATCCACGAAAGGTTTCAGCCAGTCTAGTACCGGAGTTCCTCATTTGAAATGGTTCCTCAGCGAATGATTGACAATGTGCAAAGCGACATAGTAGATGATCATCGTGGTGGAGCTCAGAAGCAGTAAGTGCCAAAGGACGACTCGACGGAGATTTACGCTGTCACTTGTACAACGGGAACTGCACGAGGAACTCTGACTTCAGTGAGCCTTTGTAACGTGGAAAGGAACTGCTCCCACTCATATTGAAATTTTTCTGGTAACGGAGAATCCCATTCACAGCAAACACCGTCTTGTTTCAACGCCCACAGACGCTGCATAACCTGCTTGGCCTTGGTAACGACTGCTTGTAACAAGCCTCCCCGGGGGGGTCTAATTTCTGGGCGATGCATGATAGAACTTTGCGTTCGGTTAAGATGGCAGTCGGAAGAGATACTTTAACCTTGAACTGGAGATTATCGGTCTTTGGATCCCACAAAAAGCCAAGTTTGGAGATCGTCTGTATCCTGATGCTCACTGCGCTCCCACAGTTATGCCTTGTTCAGACTACAGGCTTGTAACGGCGATGACATAGTAAGGAGGGAAGGAAAGAGTGCGCGTCAGCGTGAGCGTGGCCGTGCGAGCCGTTGTAGTAGGTGTCAGAACAAAATGCTTGGAAAAACGCTTACACCCGTCATAGTAAGCGCGTTGGGAAGCGTTCATTTTAGAGTCAAACCATTCTGTCAAAGTGTTTTCACGCGCGTGCACCCGCTTTAGCCACCGAGTTCAATCGAAATGTACGTTGAAACTTTAATTTCGCTCGTAACAAAAACATGGTAAGCTAAACAAAATTGCATTAAGCTGAACATCGTCAGGGGTGCCTTAATTTTAACCCCTGGATGTGGTATTTTCAACCGCTAAATTATGATGCATCCATTATCTTCCAAGTACCCACTAAGCCGCAAAAGTGGCATTAATGCAGTTCTTTAGTCACATAAAGAACATAGCTAAGTGCCTAGATTGTGTTTAAGTGCCACCCAAAACCCATTCGGCGGTGGATTCGTTCAAACGCGACTCGATTAAATGTTGTGTTTGATCGTAAGCAAGAATGCGCCTGAGTATAATCGTGTGAAATATCAAAAACAAAAATAATTAACATTGCATTATCATGGCTAAAGGCTCGTTTTACATGTTTCGTTAGAAGTCACAGCATACAAAACCGCTACACTATGTCATAGCACGCTTTTTTTGACGCTTCCAAAAGCTTCACCTCAAGCGATTAACACGCTTTGCTTGACGCCCCTCCGTACTATGTCAGCACCCTTAGCCTCGCATTTGCCACGCCCGTTGCTATGATCGTTGCTACGACCACCGATGTTATGCCATTTCTGTTGCTATGGTTACAGTCACGTTGTTTTCAATCATTTTTCATGCTTCATGTTTGGATTTGTCCTCGCCAGTCTTGGCAGTCCAACCGCTTCGAATCATCTGGCACCATTTACCCTTGCCAACGTAGTCCGGGATCACACAAAGTTTTACCACATCGTCGCGAAAATCGACCAATCTGTTATATGCCACGTACCAGATTTGGTCACAAACCCTCCCAACGAAAACAAGTGCGAGGCGGTCAAAACAAGGCTGATTTCTCGTTTCCAAGTCTCAGTACAAGGACGTGGGAGCGACTTTTCGGAGACTGTGATCTGGGCTATATGCGGCCAACGCATCTCCTCGCTAATATGCAGGACCTGGTCGCAGGATTGAATGTCACGGACGACTTAATGAAAATGCTTTTCCTGCAACGAATGCCGCCAAACTCTAGCAATTCTAGCAATCAGCGATAGAACGATTGGGAAGCTAGCCGAGATGGCCCATAAAAAGGTGGAATATCCGTGTTCGTCATAGGTTCCCGGAAATTTTAACAGCATGGAAACATCAGCTATAGAGGGATTCCATCCAGAATGTGCCGGAAATCCCAAAAATCATACCCGATCATCATTGATTTGGATGAAACTTGGCACATGAGTTTGGTACGTTGGAAAAAAAAAATTCCACTGGTGTTAAGATAATTTGGGTTCAAGAGTAACTTTTGAGATGGGCGTATGTGTTTTTTCCAACATTTTACTTGAAAAATCGTAGTTCAAAAACCATTACATTTAGAGAAAAACTTTATATAAGGGAATTGTAGGGAACTAAAAAGCCTTTGTTAAAAAAATATACACAGAAAAAAAAATTTTTTTTTCATCAAGAAAAATCAAAAATAATTACTAAAAATAAAATATCTAAAAAAACATATTTTTAATATTTTTTTAATTTGTTGTATGGTAATTTGCGGAAAAATGACACGTTTTAAAAAAATTCTAGGATGGACGTTCTTATAATAAAAAAGTTTTTCAAATAGCGAACTTTGGTGTATATTTCAAATTTTGGTTATTCATTCTTATAAATAAATTTTGATGTTACAATATGGTTTTGGAGATCATTACAAACAATAATGATCATAATGATAAACCACGTAAACGCAAACTGTTTTCAAGATATTTCTGATTTTCTTCAATAAAATTTCAAAACCTCAAAAAATACGCCCTTTTCATAAATTACTCGTGATATTAAAACAACAATAGCTAACGATTGTTTCTCTTGTGTTTTTAGCCTTTTTAAAACACATGTATGTGCCTCTTACTTACTCTTAACAGCTCGTCGATTGAAAAAGCTTCACTTAAAGTTATAAGACAAAAATAATGAATTATGGTTGGATTTATATTTATATATACCATTTATTAGTCTCGGTCATTGATAATATTACATAAACATTATATAAACTATTGATTGCTTTTATATATATTATGAATCCTGCCTTCATCGTCATTCGAAAACAGTTTTACAAAAACTTCGTTTTCTGAAATTGGAACGAATGAGTGGTACTTTTGTGTACCTGCAATCGTTTTAGTCTGTCGGTAAATTTCATTCCATTCTGCTACCCCCTGTTCATACTCTTCATGTGATACATAACAAAACGACATTTTTGTTAAACAATCATCACTTTTTTGGTTCGCCCATTCGAATAACTCTAATGCACTTTTTATAGGGTGTTCATGTTGTACAGCAAGGCTTGCATATCTTGCCATTCGTTTTAATGTACCACCAATTGCATCGCAAGGTCCCTTACCGTGGGATGTTGCGAAAAAATGCCATTCAGCATCAATATTGTATTTCTTTTTAAACTTACAAAGACTTGCAAAGTTCTTCCTATTTTTATATTGGGATGCTGCCCCGTCAGACATAAACGTAGCTTTCTTTACTTTAATTTTTGTTTGCAAAAAGCTTATTAGTTTTGAAATAAACACCTGCACCGCAATCGTATCATGTTTCAACACTTCTGAGATAACAATGAAACTGATATTTTTAAGTATTCCAGATTCCGTGTAATAAATGACAAAAGGTTGAATAGTGGCTTGCTCATTACTCCAATAACTACTTTGAACAGCATCTTGAAAAACAAATGAATAATTTTCAGAAAAATCACAAATTATTATTACTTTGCCGTCTTTAAGACAACTTTTATAATCTCTCAAGAAACTAGACTGCTTAGATTTGACAAAATCGTGGGATACTAATTGTTCCAACTTTTCACAAAAATAAGCAATAAATTCATCAATTGGTTTAACAAGTGTCTCTAAACTACATCTATCAGTTGAAATCCATTGCTCAAAAGATATTTCAACTAAACCACGTTTTTCTAATTTGTCTGTTAAACTACTCTCAAAATCTGAAAAGCCTGGACATCGTTCGCATTCACGGAGGTAACATTTTTTAGTTCTAGTTGATGAGCTACATAATATTTCTTCAAAACACAATTTATGGTCATTCTCGAATGAATATTTTCTAAGACCATGAAGCATCAAGTTAATGTTCTCATGAATGGTGCAAACACAAATGTTATGAGAACCTGTGCTGCCAAGTAATTTGCAATGCTTTGGTCTTAGTGCTGCAAAAGAGCTAAACCCAACAGCATTTTGATGCATCTCTTGAAATTTAATGAAAGCTTCTCTTAATGAACAAACTAAAAGGCGCTTTTGAATATGAACCTCTCTACCTTCACTCCTCACTGAAACGTAGTCGTTCATACCAGGGGTTGCTCGTGTAATCTCATCACTGTCGTAAAATTGCAAAATTTGGTTTTTTATTTCCGGGTTCAGACCGTGTCCCAGCTTTGTTAGGGGCAGCTAAAACACCTTCGTGCTTTGCAAGGAATTTAGCTTGTGATACGATGTACTTGTTTGTTATTCCAAATTTGCCATTACTCTTTGATTTGTCCAAGATTGTGGTAAAACCGAAAGTATCCTTACTTGATCGTCCCTCGAAGTTTCTGGATCAGCATACCGGTCCTTTAGCTGCGCGATTATTTCGTCATATTCGGCTGCTTTCACTTTCAATTGTTCCAGGTCATCCTCCTCAGCTTGATCCCCAAATATGTGTGTCCAAATGCCGTTTGAAACATCTTTGAACTTTTTGCGGGCATAATTTACGTTCAGGAACTTTTTAGCCGATATTGGCGAAACGTTGATTCCAGCTACGCCCTTGTTAAATAGCTCAATATTATGGCGCCTTGAATAATCTTGCACACTGCTATCAGATGGCACTGACATTAATGGCACTGACATTTCTGGTGGAAATCTCGATTAACTTAAGAAAAGAGCGAATTTTCTGAGGTTTTTTCATTCTATTGAAATAAAATCCGAAAAATCTCGAAAACGGTTGCGTTCAGGTGATTTATCATTATTATCATTATTGTTTTTAATGATCTCCAAAATCATATTGTATAATTAATTTTCATTTATAATAATGAATAACCAAAATTTGAAATATGCACCAAAGTTCGCTCTTCGGAAAACTTTTTTATTATAAGAGCGTCCATCCTAAAGTTTTTTTCAAAACGTGTCTTTTTTTCTCAAATTTCCACAAAACAAATTTGAAAAATATTAAAAATATGTTTTTTTTATATTTGATTTTTAGTATTTATTTTCGATTTTTCTTTATGAAAAAAAATTTTTTTTTTCAGTGTACATTTTTTTACAAAGCCTTTTTAGTTCTCTTCAACTCCCCATATAAAGTTTTTCTCTAAATGTAATGGTTTTTGAACTACGATTTTTCAAGTAAAATGTTGGAAAAAAACATACACCCATCTCAAAAGTTACTCTTGAATCCAAATAATCTTAACACCAGTGGATTTTTTTTTTCAACATACCGAAGACGTGTACCAAGTTTCATCAAAATCGAAGATAGTTGAGTTTGGTGACCGACCGATTTGGCGTGGAATCAGTCTATAGCTGATCTACAAGGTCAGATTGCCACACCGTCCGCTGAGATCCGCCGACTCAAGACAGAGCGAAGCACTTCTCGAAGCCGATCTACTTCAAGATCCAGTCGAAACATCAGCTACGACATATCCTGGTTTCACAGGAAGTTTGGTGGTCGAGTGTAGATACAATTCAAAAAACTAATGAGTCGTTCCTTCGAAACGGCGGAAGTGAACGCACAACCAGAAAGTCGCCGTATAATCGTCTACGGACCGTACTTCTAACACTAAATACTTAAACGATACTGGTTCTAATGTGTCCAGCATTCAAGCTACCAGTAAGGACAGAAAAAACGGTGTTGCTCCATTCGATCTGCACGCGGCAAACGGAACTAAGATCCATGTATACGATAAGCGTTTCATCAACAGACCTGGGTCTGAGACGACGATTCAATTGGCTCTTTCTTGTTGCGGATGTAGGAGTTTCAATAATTGGCGTAGATTTCCTTGCTGCATTCGGTATCATGGTTGATTTGAAGGACCGTCGTTTGATCGATGGCCTTACCAAGGTGTCCTCTATCGGTGGTTTAACAAAAATACCGGTACACAGCGTAACAGTCGTTGCATCCGACCATTCGTTCCGTGAACTGTTTTCGAAATTCAAGGAAGTCACACTACCACCAACAATGAAACAAACGGTGCAACATGACGTCACCCACCACATTCAAACGAAAGGTCCACCGGTGGCAACTAAATGTCGGCGAATGGTAGATGCAACGAAGGCGGAATTGCAGGTAATGATCGATCTTGGTATTTGTCGACCCTCCAGAAGCTGCTGAGCAAGTCCTCTACATTGCGTTCTCAAGAAGAACGGCAAATGGAGATTTATGGAGGACTATCGTGCCTTAAACAAAATCACTGTGCCAGACCGGTAACCCGTTCCTCACATCCATGACTTACTTGCGTTTTATATCAGAGTTTACCAGTGACATTCGTCGACCGGCCAACACGGTTGCCGACACACTTTCAAGAACAGAAATTATATCAACACCAATGCCGTGTGACTACGAAGCGATAGCTGTTTCCCAGGAGACCGACGATGAACTTAAACGCCTACTTAACTCTCCGACATCGTTGAAGTTTGAGTTACGCAAAACGCCTCTTTCGACGAGATCTCTGTACTCTGTGATGCGTCGTGCAACAAGGTAAGACCATAAATGTCACTCCAGCACAGGCAAACAATTCTGCAGTATGTGCATGGACTAGATCAACTGGGACTACGCACTACTCGCACTACAGATTTTGTTGTATTGTGGCAGAACCTGTACATGGACAAACGTTGTGGCTGCCAGGCGAATATCTTGAAAACTCAAGTCAACAGGTAGACAGGAGTGAGTTTGTGAAACAATTGCGAAATGCTTTGAGGAAGCTGAAACCAAGCAATCCACCTCATCACGCTACACCAACAGTGTTCATGAGTCGAGGACTTTCAACATGTATTCATGTCTTCGTCAGCCTTTAGTTCCGCCCTACGAAGGACCTTATGAGGTAATTGGACGACATGCAAAGTACATGGATATACGAATAAATCTAAAGTTTAACGAATTTCAATCGACCGGATCAAGCCTGCGTTCATTTGTGATGAGGAAGTTCACGATTAAGATCCAAAGACCAAAATTACACCATCAGGACACAGGGTCAGGTTTGTGGTGTAACTGGGGGGGGATTCTGTGGACAGGAGAACTTCTACAAATATTTAGGAGCTCTATTTGAAAGTGATCTTGGGGTTACTAGGTATTGAAAAATTAATATTACTACGTAGATCATGGGTGACTAACACATTGTTTGGTTGGTTGCTAAACAGCTTGGCCCTGGATAGATAGAGCAACAAGAATAGTCGATTGCTACTTCGATGACAGCCGACTACTACAAGGAGAAGAAGCTCAAAACGAACAAAGTGCATCGATTGACCGTGTGAATTGGAGACGACTTCTGTATTCTGACTTTAAATACACTTAAGTCGTAAGTCGAGTTATTATTACGAGACACTGAAGAAGTCTGCACATTGTAGATGAAATACTCGTATCTGTGTCAAGATAAGCAAAGGTAGTTGGAAATAAATGGAAAATACTAGTTCTCCCTTCTCATTTCTAGGTACAGGTATTCCACTAAACAGCTCGAACTCTCTAGGATTTAAATACACAGTTTGAAAGAAACATGGCCTTTTCCGAGTTACATCAATTCACAGACCATTTCCTTCAACTTTCAGCCAGATATCACCACAAATCAGTTATACTGCAACAAAGAATGCAAACAACACCACTCACCTGTCTCAAAACGGCTTCCTTCGACTTGAGCTTCAAGAAGTTGCACAAATCCGTCATCAGGACCCACTTTTCGCCGACGGCTTCGTCCTTCAGCAGATACAACGGCGGAAGCGGTCGTTCGGCTTCCTCGTACTCGAACACAAACTCCCCGCCGTCATCATCATCGTCGTCGTCATCATCGTCCTCATTGTTGACAATCCGATCGTGGCCGTGCTCGTTGTCTTCGTTATCCTCCTCTTCACTTTCCTCGAACGATCGACATCCGTTGGTGTGGGGAATGCAATCTTCCAGCGGTTCCGACTTAACGTCGACCGTGGCGGGCGCAGCTTGCAGTTGTCCGTTGACATAGGTGGAAGATCCGTTGTTATTGTTGTTGTTGGTGATGATGTTGTTGTTGCCAGGGGCGGCATGTCGAGAATCATTTTGATCGTGGATGTCGTTAAGAACCACGGCGCAATCCTTGTACTTCAGTTCCCTGCTCCATCTTGACCTCGAAGTTCATAATGTTCGGTGCTGAATCGCACTTTTTCGGGATTGGTTGTTGAACCTGTGGAGGAGGAAGGGCTGGTGGGGCCAGCGGTGGTGGTGGTGGAGGTGGAAGATTAAGCGACGATGGCCTGCTACTGTCGAGCGTGTCGGTTGAGTATGTTGAGTTACTCAAGGTCGAGCGCTCGGTGACGTTCGAGATGTTGTGGAAATTATCATCATCGCAGAAACCGGGAATATCGGCTAAGATGTCGCAGCCACTCTCTTCGGGATCTGAAATAAATGAAAAAACAACGAATTGTTAGCTAGTTGTCCAAATCAATAAATGTTCGCTTTTTACCGTGAGTCTTCCATGGCCCATCCAACTTCCAACCGGTTTTGATCGGACTGGTGCTCTGAATGTCGTACAAGTGGTTCTCCAGGAACAGTGCCATCTCGTTGTTCTCTGCCAGCTGAATTGGCGTCTGGCCAGCGTAGGTTGCCAGCATTGGATCGGCTCCGAATGCCAACAACAGCCGGACAACTTCGATGAAGGAGTTCTCCACGGCTTCGTGAAGCGGACGAATTCCGGACAGAGCCGTCTCCGAATGACTCGCCCCGTATTGCAGCAGGTAGTGGCAGATATCCAGGTGACCTTTGGCACATGCCTCGTGTAGCGGAGTGTAGCCTGCGTTGTCTTTCATATCCGGATCCATCTCCAACCGTTCTAGACAGTAGACAATCACGTCCTGTGGGGTTAATTTGTTTTAGTGGGGCTTATTACGTGTTGTCAGCTTTACTATCACTTTCACTTCACTTACACAGAACCTCACTTTTTTATGTACAGACACTGTATATAGATCGGACAACCCCAAATCATACAATCTGCCAACCCTGAAAAATGTCATAAATTTGAGCAATTGATCTGGCACCACTTGTATTTGTACAAACTTGTAGTAAACAGCGCAGTAGGCTAAAAAAGATTCGGTTTCGATGTTGGTAGTTTGTTTTGATTCCGTTTGAAGATATGGAATTGTTTGGAGCGAAATTGTGGCAATAACTCGCAGATGGGAAGTGAATTCTGTGGGTTTCTTCCGGTTTCCAAAGGAAGATTATATAAGGCAAGTAGTATGTAGAAGGAGATGTTCCGCTCATCACCATGAGGCACCAAGAGTGAACACAATGTTTTTGGCTAGAATGAAAGATGTAAGACGAAAGCGTTGAAAGGTCCGTCAGAGTGCGTGTGGAAAATTAACAGATGTTTGTGAAAATTGAGCGTAAAGCAGTATCCATGGTACTCTGCACTCATGGACGTCAATCTTTCCGACATCCCGCCGTGGGTAGGCTGCAGCGACGGGAACAAGTCCGGGCCACTTCAACAGGCAAAAATTGACGCATGGAAAGACGCTCATGTACCACTGTGGATTGCATATTTATTCTTAGCGATCTATTGTGTGCACATCTGTTTACTGATGCGCACATGGGAGAGGAACTCTCCTTTTTTTGGGTTTGTTTTGATTCGCACCACTGGGTTAGTGCACAGCAATAGATGCAACTAGTTGTAGAATAACTATACAAGCCACAGTGGTACATGAGTTAACCTCCATGCGTCAATTTTTGCCTGTTGAAGTGGCGGATCATTCCGTCACAACTTACCCTTCGCAGGGATGTTAGGCAAAGATTGACGTCCATGGTTCGAGTACCATTGGACACATGCCCTTTCGCTCAATTTTTCAAAAACATCTGTTAATTTTCCACTTGCCGCACTCTGACGGACCTTTCAACACTTTCTTCTTCACATCTTTCATATTCTAGCCAAAAAACATTGTTGTTCACTCTTGGTGTTCGGCAGATGAGTTGAACATCTCTACATCATAATCGTTACTCCTCGCACGGAGAATGCATAACATAACAATACCAATGGGGTGAAGTAGAAAATCCCTTATTTGTTCATAATTGGCTTTTGTCAAAACAATACTTGCTCCTTTAAAGTGAATCTAAAGTTGACAATCCGATTTGGCTGCATTTTTGACGGGTCGTTTGGCTGCATAAGGCAATTGTTGTCCGGTCTATATACAGTGTCTATAGTGATCAAAAATGAACTCCACGAGGTGTAAGTGATAGTGAAGTGAAAATCGTAGTAGCCCTCAGAAAATCTACGGTTTGCGTCACTTTTTCGGTGGCATGAGAGGTGCCGTGGCAACCATAATAACACCGAGTTCCGTCGAATCGTTCTCTCGGATGAACTCTTCCATATTTTTCACTTGGGTGACATTCGTAATGAGTTTCACCGTGAAGTGAAAATCGTAATAAGCCCCAGTATCTAATCAGTCCATGCATAGAATAACTTACCGTGTATCCAAGCCGGGCAGCCTTGTGCATGACACTTTCCCCCACTCCCTTGTTCAACACCCAACTCCGGATCTCCTTGTTGATGTGCGATTCGTCTTTCGTCTCCAGATTTTCGAAAACCGACACCACCTTCTTCTTAGGTATAGCCGGAGCACTGTTCTCGCCATTATTCACAACGGGCTTCTTCTTCTTGCGGATGTAGTCGAAGCCAGAACTCCCTTTCCGGCGGCTCTTGGTGCGTCTTCTTCTTGACGCTTCCTTTGAACGAAACCGGCGTCGCGAGGTCCCGTTCGGACACAACCGAAGGCGTGTCGCCTTCCTCGGTTATTCGTTCGGAATCCTTCAGCACGCTGTCTTGAGTTTCGTCGTCCAGATCTTCCAGCTTGATCTTGACCGCTGACCCGGATTGTCCCGAGCCCGATGCAATCGGATTCCCTGTTCCTTCTTCTGAGCAAGAAATGTAGCCACATCGTGGCTCTTCGTTAACATTTGATTGTACATCTCGTCGTACGTAACGTTCTTCACTTCCTGAACGCAAGCCAACGGTGGGGCTGATTGAGGCCGTTCATCGTCTCCCCGAAAACCTCCCGGATGATCTCTTTGCTTTGCATCACTTTCTGCTCCGTTCGGGTTCGGGATTTGAAGATGGCCGTGTCAAAAAGAGACTTCTTCTTCCGATTGAACAGGGCTTCACTCTCAGCCCCGGCGTTGGAAGAAGCTCGAATTCCTGCTTCGGTTTCAGTGCTTCCTTATCGTCCTTGCCTTTTGCCTTGCGAGCCTTTGCGAGTTTGACACTGTCGCAGCATTCGCTCGTGCCAAAATTTCGATAATCGACGTGAACTTTTGTTCCCGTCAATCTTCTTCTCTTCCGCTTGTTGCTCCTTGGTCATGTTGTTATTTTTCTGGCATTGCTTGGTAGCGGCCTTGGTTTTGACCTTCTTACCCCCGGAAATGTCGTTCTGACCAGTCTTCTTAACGATCTCGGAAAACGTTCCGACTCGTCGCTGTTATGCGACTCCAGATCCGGCAGGGACGTCGATATTCGATGCACATAGCGACGACCTCCGATCGTAATTAACTCCGGTGGAATCTTTAGCGAACGTTTGAACTCGTACAGTTCCTTCTCCCAACCAGGGTAAAAGTTTTCGCTTGTATTCTCCGACGGCGCAATCCCGCTGAAGTCTTCTTCGGTTGTCGTCCTCGCCTTTTGGTGGTCGGCTCTGGCTTGATGTTCTCTCTTATCCACTGTTTTCGAAGGCGTCCGGTTAGTAACTTGAGCTGTTGCCGTCGCTTCGAAGTGGACGAAGGACGCCAGATGTTTCCGAATACTTTGGCTTTTCTGGACACGCAGACGTTCCGACACAGTTTCCACATCACGTTCCTCTGAACTCTCCGATGCGGACGTTGTCTGCAGCTTCGAAGTCTTCCTCGTACGCTTGCTAGAGCTGATCGTCTTTGCAATCGAGTCACTATCCAGGATTCTTTTCTTACTTGCCTCTAGCTTTACGTTCACCGCCCCTTTCCTCCCCTTCGGCGGTGTGACATTCTCAGGACTTCTTCCTCTCCCTCACAAAATTTCCACGATCTTATCGTTTCGTAGTACTTGCTATTGGAGCGTCGTTTTCCATCTCCAGCTTACTCCTAGACCGGGTCATGGTTTCTTCCTCCACTCTCCGAAGATTCCTCAACCAACCTCGACCTGGACGTTGTCCGTAGTTTAACAGACTTCCTGGAACCACTTTTCTTCGCACCCCTTTTCATTCCCTTTCGGATTCATTCCCACTGGACGCATCATCCACTTCGCAATTTTTCTTCCCACCCACTGTCTCCTTTGTCTTACATCGTTCGACTCACTGCCGGAGTGCGTCACTCGCTTTGCATTCTCTCGTTTCACCTCCGGCCTGGTGGCATCTTTTCTTCCCCGGTGACCTTGACTTGGGATCTTCTTCGTCCGAGCTCAAGTCGGACCCATTCTCCTGTTTCACCTGCGTTTGGTAACGGTTCAGCTTCTTCACATTACTCCCCGCTTCCGACTCCGTCGAGTATGATCCACGTGCTTTCGCTTCCTCAAATCTCTTGCCTGTTGTCCGTCATCTTCCTCTTCGTCTTCCTCATCGGTATGTACATCGGATGATTTCAGTGGTACACTCAATCTATTCCTAAGCTTTCTCGCTCGCAACTTCGTTCGCTGTCGGAGCCGTTTCGTATCGGACTCATCTTCCGAACTACTGCATCTTCCAAGCTTCGCCTCATGCTTTTGCTCCTGTTCCAACCGCTGCTTCTCCCGCATATTCCTCGCAATCTTTTCCGATATCTTCTCTATCGTAGAGTTCCGAATTGCATGCATCTGCTCTTCTTTCAGTTCCCCCGTTGAGCTGTATTGCTGCTTCAGTAGCTGCAGTGGTTTGTCCTCATCACTTGAGCTTCCAGGATCTTTAATCTCCAGCGTGGCGGACTTGAGCACCTCTTGAGGAATTTCCGACAGTGTACTGTTTGCCACTCCGGGAAGATCCACCGCGAAGCCTTCATCAGCCATCGCCGTCAGTTGATCTGGGTCGTGCTTGAGGGCTGATCCCCGTTTCCGCCGACCTCGCTTCTTGCCGGTTTGAAGCTGTTCGACGAATTCGTTACATGCACTGCCCCAATCGAGAATGTCCAGTGCGGAGGCTCCTTCAATGTCTGCTGGAGGTTCGATCGGTTCTTTCGGGACCTCCGCCGGCTCCGGTTTGACTGGGCTGGGTGGTCTTGAAGATTCGGCCTTCGGTGGCGGGGGTTGCTGCGCCGATTGGGGCGTACAGTTTGGCATGTCAAAATTTGGAATCGGAGTGAACGCCTTCATAGCGCCTTTGGAGCGAAAATGCGAGGGTGGAAATGAATTGACCTCCGGCGTTTTCGAGTCCTCTTCCGGACCATCTCCGAGCTAGTTTGCTTACGAAGTTGGTTGGACCGTTCCTTTTGCTCGAGAGCTAGTGCGGAGCTTGGAGATGACGGACTGATCTACGCCGCGATGCTGCGGCAGAAAGGAGCCGGTGAGCTTTGATTGAGCGATTCTTGGCTGGAGTGCAGAAGTGGCGGTGTTGGAAGCTCGTCCTGGCTCATCTGCTTCGGAAGCATCGCTGATCAAACGAGGTACGTTCTCAAACGATCTACTCTGGTAATTTTCCCAATACTGGGCGGTCGGGCGATTTGGTTTGGGGAGCTGCTAGTATTCGGACCGGAGCGTGCTTTGCACAACCTCGGGACGTTTGCTAGTTGTTCGAAGACGTCTGCTGCGGAGGTTGATGACCGCTGTATTGTATGTGCGATTGCATCACGACGGTCGGCGGTTGCTGGTGCTGATTTCCGGTTGGTTCCGGTTGTTTCATCGAGACGGGTGGGGTTTTTCTAACGATGATCCGAGTACCTTGAATCACCGTGGCCGTGACGAAAGGGCTCCTGTGTCGAGATAAAACCCCCGGTCGTCCTGCTGACCGTACGGATGTTGTTGCTGCTGTTGTTGCTGCTGCTGTTGCTGCTGCTGCTGTTGCTGCTGCTGCTGTTGTTGCGCTGCTG
This sequence comes from Aedes japonicus, assembly GCA_034211315.2. Lineage (NCBI taxonomy): Eukaryota > Metazoa > Arthropoda > Insecta > Diptera > Culicidae > Aedes > Aedes japonicus. The sequence continues at coordinate 19,756 of JASCZW010014868.1, forward strand.
CTGCTGCGTGCGGTTGCTGATGATGCAGTAGTTGTTGATGATGCTGCTGCTGTTGCTGCTGCAGTTGGCGTTGTTGTTGATGGCGGTAGTCCCGCTGGTGTTGTGATTCTTCCTGAGGCATGTGGACTTCAGGTTTGCTACCGGGAGGATGATAGCTGGTAATGACCGATGTATGAGAATCTATCAGACGAGGTATTGTGTTGAATGTTTGATTGAAGCACCGACTGATTCGCCACCGATGCTGGAGGTTGACTTTGAGCCGTGTTCAGGACACCTCGCGTAATCGACGGAACCTCGGATCAGCTTTTCAGCGTAGCAAACTCCAGCCGGTTGGGGGCTAGCTGGTTCGTGCTTGCTGATAGGACCAGGGTAGTAATCCCGTGGAGCCGCAGGTCCCGGATGTGGCGGATAGCGGTAGTTGTTTTCATACGGTCGATGGAGGTTGGGTTCATCGACGCGAGGTACCTTCGGTGGAGACGTTTTCGGGATAGGTTCTGCAGGGCGTTTCTTGGCCGGTGCCAATGTGGAAAGGTATTCTGGTTGAGAACTTTCCTGCCTGCCAAATCGGCGATGACTTCCGCCGATGGGGAGGCCTGCTTTTTCAGCATACTTTCGACGAATTTGCGATCTTCAATGCGAGGATCATCCATAGAGGTCTTCTGAATACCTGAAGGATGTTTACTGCCTCGAGCCATTTCATGTGGTGGGTAGTAAACGCTTCTGCGTGAGGCGGAAGCTCAGGCTTCGTGTTACTAGGATAGTACGGTTCCGATTTGGGGGGCATGTGTTGGTACTGATATGGAGCGCATGGGAGCTCCATGTGGTGGTACCCGTTGTTGATATGATCCGGGCAGGGCTCTCTGTGGCACTGGTTGATCACGAAGATCAGGATGAATGGGTCGCATTACTTGTTGGGTGGATAGCGATGTATCTGGGATATATCAGACGCGTCTCGATACGTCAGCAGGACCACCTACAGCCCGATAGTTTGCGGACATGTAAGCATCCGTTTTCTTATCGTAACCGGGAGGAATGACCGAACCCATCACCGGCATTTGTCTATGGTCGGAATGAGGTGCCATGGCTGGTGGTGGTTTGGATGACGATCCCGGCTGGGACATTTGTGGATGGCGCTGAGGAATCGGCGGTTGAGGTTCCCTCCCCATTTGTGGATGATAAGGTTGTGATGGTTGAACTGGTGCAGGGACCCGATTGTCTTGGGGTGGCCGCTCAGGTGCACTAGGAATATGCTTTTTGAAGTTCGGATTGAAGTTAACTTTGGGTACGGCATCTCGATTTCGGCTGCTATGACCGTAGTCGTCGCAACCGGTAGATAATGCTTTGGTTTTGACGGTTTTCACCGAAAGATCCAGCGGAGATTCTCGCTTGGTTGTGCTCGTGGCTGGCGCTATCGTTGTGGTAGATGGCGCTGCTGCTGGCGTAGGATTAGTCGTTGCAATGACTTTAACGGGGATGTTTTTACTAGCTGGGTGGTTGAATGACCGGAGTTTGACGTTCATCCCGAACAACTGTTGGATGTCGATCGTGGTTATACCCCGAGGATGGTCCTGGCTGAGGTGGTGTAGGTGGTTGTTGCTGGTAGTGCCAGGTGCCAGGATCTCTGCTATCTCGTTGGACGAGGGCGCCGGTTGTTGACCGGTGTTGTGATGCGGGTAGGGATGTGAGATGCTGATTTTGCCTGCGGTACTGGTGGCTGGTATGGATGACTGCTGCCGGATAAGCATCCATGGAGATGCTGTCTTGATTCGGGATATCTGGGCGACGCACCTCGGTCTTGACTGTAGGCATTGCTTATCCGGATGGTTTCTCCGGCGGTCGTTCGTACGGAGAATCCGGATAAGGACCGCATGCCGGCTGATCCGTATTGAGCTGATGGACCAGAGGGTTCGTTACCCGTCGGGGATACATTGAATGCTGCGGAGGTGCTTTGGATGATGAAGATTGTTGCGGTGGGTGAGACCGGTTGTTTTGAGGGTGATAAAGCTGTTCACTAGAGCCGTACCGCTGAGCAGGTGACGGATCCGACCTTGAGGTTTGTGCAGCTGAGGTTCTGATTGACGGACATCCATGTCGGGACCTGGACGTTGCTGATAATACTGCCCGTAGTGGTTGA